>CANNZV010002262.1:64268-170461 GCA_947561585.1 Caprella mutica
CTACACTGAGCAAGTAACACTTGTGAATATCATACTTTAAAAAAACTGGTATTGGACTTGGTACTGGTATCATTTAACAATATGGTATCGGTGCATCTCTAGTAAATTCCATTGTGTCAATTATTTTATTTATTTAAGATTGATAAGAGAGCTGAACTTACCTTATACTTCATATTGAATAGCATCATGTCCTCTTCATCATCTAAAGACATGTTTAAGTTTGAACTGAATATCCTTGATTGTTTGATACATACAAGATTTCTTAAACTAGTTTCCTTTTGGAATGTATTGAATAATTATAATCCTGAAAAGAAAAACAAAAGTTTTGACATATGTAACAAACAAATTCATGAACATATATAAAAATAGCCTAGTTAGTAACAATATCCAGAGGGAGGAATACAGATTATAAACAAACTCACAATTTGAGTTAGCTATGTATAATTTTTTAATAAGTGTTCAAAACACTGTATAAATATGAAATTTAACACAAGAACATAGGTAGATAATTGATAGAACACCAGTTATCTAAATAAATAGGAGTGATATTAGCCACTTCCATACTATGCAAATTTCTATTTAATGTCCTAAACATTATTGAGTTTTAGCATGACAATATGGGAAAAATAGGCTTTAAATTCAAATATCTATCAAAGTTTCTTGGATTATCTGACCATTTGAGATACTTTGTAAAATATCTCATTGGTCAAAGGACTCAAAACAATGACACTGGTGAATGAGCAAGGATTTTGACTCTGAATAATATAGTATATAATAACCACCCAGCATCATCTTTTTAAGTATGGCCATCATGATCAAATAACGGAACCATCTCTGAACTATGACTTAAGCACTATTTTTCTACTCAATGCATTAGTTTAAGTTGTAACAGGAGAGTGCACTTAAAATTCTACACATGTTGCTAATAGAAGAATAGACGAGATAATTAAATAGGGGTGTAACAGGTGTGAAAAAAAGTGTCGTGTGTCCCTTGCGTCAAAAAATAGTCACCTCCTGCGTCAAAATAAAATCACCTCCTGCGTCAGAATAAAGTCACCTCCTGCGTCAAAAGAAAGTCACCTCCTGCGTCAAAAGAAAGTCACCTCCTGCGTCAAAAGAAAGTCACCTCCTGCGTCAAAAGAAAGTCACCTCCTGCGTCAAAAGAAAGTCACCTCCTGCGTCAAAAGAAAGTCACCTCCTGCGTCAAAAGAAAGTCACCTCCTGCGTCAAAAGAAAGTCACCTCCTGCGTCAAAAGAAAGTCACCTCCTGCGTCAAAAGAAAGTCACCTCCTGCGTCAAAAGAAAGTCACCTCCTGCGTCAAAAGAAAGTCACCTCCTGCGTCAAAAGAAAGTCACCTCCTGCGTCAAAAGAAAGTCACCTCCTGCGTCAAAAGAAAGTCACCTCCTGCGTCAAAAGAAAGTCACCTCCTGCGTCAAAAGAAAGTCACCTCCTGCGTCAAAAGAAAGTCACCTCCTGCATCAAAAGAAAGTCACCTCCTGCGTCAAAAGAAAGTCACCTCCTGCATCAAAAGAAAGTCACCTCCTGCGTCAAAAGAAAGTCACCTCCTGCGTCAAAAGAAAGTCACCTCCTGCGTCAAAAGAAAGTCACCTCCTGCGTCAAAAGAAAGTCACCTCCTGCGTCAAAAGAAAGTCACCTCCTGCGTCAAAAAATAGTCACCTCCTGCGTCCATGGGAACATAGGAATTAATTCAAAATATTAAGCCAATTAGACATATCTGAATTTTGACCTCTTGAAATTTAAGCCAATTAATTGGCTTTAACCGACATACTCTGTAACCCAGTCTGCAAAAGATGCATGAAGTTGTGAAATTTATCCGGTGACTATTATGGCCTAGAAATTAGTGTCCTGAATTATCTGACAACAATTTCTTAATCAATTCCTATGTTTACATGTAATTATTGGAGAGTGTTTTGAGATTTCTGGCCATTTTAGAGAGAAATTTAAAAATCTTTTGGAAAGAATTGCTCCAAAAATAGAATATTTGAAGACTGATTGTGCATGTTTTGCAGACTGGTTTGTATCATGGAAGAAAAGTGACCTCCAACAAAGAAAAGCGACCTCCGTCACAGATAAGCGACCTCCGTCACAGATAAGCGACCTCCGTCACAGATAAGCGACCTCCATCAAAGATAAGCGACCTCCATCAAAGAAACGCGACCTCCATCAAAGAAACGCGACCTCCATCAAAGAAAAGCGACCTCCGTCAAAGAAAAGCGACCTCCGTCAAAGAAAAGCGACCTCCGTCAAAGAAAAGCGACCTCCGTCAAAGAAAAGCGACCTCCGTCAAAGAAAAGCGACCTCCGTCAAAAAAAAGCGACCTCCGTCAAAAAAAAGCGACCTCCGTCAAAAAAAAGCGACCTCCGTCAAAGAAAAGCGACCTCCGTCAAAGAAAAGCGACCTCCGTCAAAGAAAAGCGACCTCCGTCAAAGAAAAGCGACCTCCGTCACAGATAAGCGACCTCCGTCACAGATAAGCGACCTCCGTCACAGATAAGCGACCTCCATCAAAGATAAGCGACCTCCATCAAAGATAAGCGACCTCCATCAAAGAAACGCGACCTCCGTCAAAGAAAAGCGACCTCCGTCAAAGAAAAGCGACCTCCGTCAAAGAAAAGCGACCTCCGTCAAAGAAAAGCGACCTCCGTCAAAAAAAAGCGACCTCCGTCAAAAAAAAGCGACCTCCGTCAAAGAAAAGCGACCTCCGTCAAAGAAAAGCGACCTCCGTCAAAGAAAAGCGACCTCCGTCAAAGAAAAGCGACCTCCGTCAAAGAAAAGCGACCTCCGTCAAAGAAAAGCGACCTCCGTCAAAGAAAAGCGACCTCCGTCAAAGAAAAGCGACCTCCGTCAAAGAAAAGCGACCTCCGTCAAAGAAAAGCGACCTCCGTCAAAGAAAAGCGACCTCCGTCAAAGAAAAGCGACCTCCGTCAAAGAAAAGCGACCTCCGTCAAAGAAAAGCGACCTCCGTCAAAGAAAAGCGACCTCCATCAAAGAAAAGCGACCTCCATCAAAGAAAAGCGACCTCCATCAAAGAAAAGCGACCTCCATCAAAGAAAAGCGACCTCCATCAAAGAAAAGCGACCTCCATCAAAGAAAAGCGACCTCCATCAAAGAAAAGCGACCTCCGTCCGTCAAAGAAAAGCGACCTCCGTCCGTCAAAGAAAAGCGACCTCCGTCCGTCAAAGAAAAGCGACCTCCGTCAGTCAAAGAAAAGCGACCTCCGCCAGTCAAAGAAAAGCGACCTCCGCCAGTCAAAGAAAAGCGACCTCCGTCAGTCAAAGAAAAGCGACCTCCGTCAGTCAAAGAAAAGCGACCTCCGTCAGTCAAAGAAAAGCGACCTCCGTCAGTCAAAGAAAAGCGACCTCCGTCAGTCAAAGAAAAGCGACCTCCGTCAGTCAAAGAAAAGCGACCTCCGTCAGTCAAAGAAAAGCGACCTCCGTCAGTCAAAGAAAAGCGACCTCCGTCAGTCAAAGAAAAGCGACCTCCGTCAGTCAAAGAAAAGCGACCTCCGTCAGTCAAAGAAAAGCGACCTCCGTCAGTCAAAGAAAAGCGACCTCCGTCAGTCAAAGAAAAGCGACCTCCGTCAGTCAAAGAAAAGCAACCTCCGTCAGTCAAAGAAAAGCGACCTCCGTCAGTCAAAGAAAAGCGACCTCCGTCAGTCAAAGAAAAGCGACCTCCGTCAGTCAAAGAAAAGCGACCTCCGTCAGTCAAAGAAAAGCGACCTCCGTCAGTCAAAGAAAAGCGACCTCCGTCAGTCAAAGAAAAGCGACCTCCGTCAGTCAAAGAAAAGCGACCTCCGTCAGTCAAAGAAAAGCGACCTCCGTCAGTCAAAGAAAAGCGACCTCCGTCAGTCAAAGAAAAGCGACCTCCGTCAGTCAAAGAAAAGCGACCTCCGTCAGTCAAAGAAAAGCGACCTCCGTCAGTCAAAGAAAGGTTTCTAGTGAAAGTAACCTAATTTTACTGCTCCATTATCTAAATTTTAAAACTATGTTGACTCTCTAAATATAGCTAGTGCCAAAATTTACATGAGAATAGGTACCTAAATATATTGAAACTGTCAAGATGCATCTTATATAATCTGAATAATCATCATGCCATGTTCAAGAGACTGGCAGATTGTTAGCCAATTTCAAGCCAAAATTCAAAGATTCTGAGACATGTCAATTTTGGCTCATTTCTTAAAATTTTAGGTCAAATTAACATGGGAACACAGAAATTAAATTAAATCAAAACATTAAGCCCAGACTGTAGGAACTGGTAAACTGTTCTCCAAAAAATCTTCTGTTTTGGCTTCTGTTCTCAGTCAAATTAATGCAAATATAGGAGAAAACTAAGGACTGTTCAGACTGTTATTACAGAAAATGTTAAAAATGTCCCATATTCTGTAGACTGGCATTAAGCCAATTAGACATATCTGAGTTTTGACCTTTACAAATGTAACTTATTATGTAAGGCTGAGGGTCAATTAATTGGCATCAACAGATTAACTGGCATATTTTGTATACAATAATACAGAGATCTCTTTTAATAATCGAAGTAAAATTCAGGTAAAGAGATATAGCTTGTATAGGTACTAGCCAGTCTGCAGAATATATGACATTTTAACATTTTCTGTGCAAACATTCAATAATTTCCTCCTATATTTACATGTATTTTACTGAGAACATGAACATAAGTCAAAATGTAGGATATCTTGGAGAACACTTTACCAGTTCCTGCATTCTGGATAGATCATAGGTAGGAATGAATTCAAAACTATTGAAGAAAATTCAATATACCTAGTAGTCAGTCAAGACTCTAGCAACTGCGAATATCTATCTCAGTATCTCTCTGACTCAATTAATGTCCCAGTCTGTATTTTGGGGTAATTTTCACCAACATGTCAGTGGAATTTTTTGCCCTTTGAATATAATATTCTGGCAAAGTTGGTGGATTTTTATAGCCACTTATTCCAATAATCCTATGTTACCATTAATTTTCGGTGGATAAGTTAGAAAAAAGTTGCTGGATCAGTCAAATTAATAGAAATTTATAGTCTAGTGGATTTTTTCAACTTTTAAAAAGTCAAGTGGAATTTTGTGCCCCAAAATCCCCGGGCCGGGGACCCAAATACAGACTGGTATAATGCCCAGACTGTATTTCATGGTAAATTCCATCCACTTGTCAGTGGAATTTTTCCCCTTCGAAAATAATATTATACTAGTAAAGTCTGTGGATTTTAGCTATTTAGGTATTCCTATGTTAGTATAACTATAATGTTACCAACTTACCATTATTTTTTTTATTTTTGGTGGCTAGGTAAATAAAAAAAATGTTGGTGGCTCATTCGAATAGCTATCTTAGTATCTATCATGAAATAGGTAGGTAGGTATGTATTTTTCTGATTTTTCTTTCAGCTTTTTGGAAGAGTAATTGGAATTTTGTAAACCAAATACAGACTGGTTGTGGAGTCACATCATTCAGGTACCATCAGTCCAGTCTGTATTTGGTGCAAAAAATCCCACTGACTTTTTCAAAAAGCTGAAAAAATCCACCATTAATTTCCAGTAATTTGAATGATCCACCAACATTTTTCCAATTTATCAACCAAAAATTAATGGTAACATTAATAAATAGTTGAAAATCCAACAACTTTGCCAGAATATTATTTTGAAAGGGAAAAAATTCCACCGACATGTCGGTGGAATTTACCACTAAATACAGACTGGCCATCAGTCATAAATTTGAAACAACAAATATCAAATTCACTACATTTCTACATATAGGTACCTATCATAAATCATCTTTCAATCTACCTATGATCTATCTAATAGAACGTATGGTGGGTGCGCCGTAATCTGGTGCGCCGCTCATCTTTTAGATACGTATCAATATACTAGGCTATACTGGCGACTTTGTTCACAGTGCACACTTTGAAACATGGCTTAGGTATATAGCTATCAGAATGTGTGGACGAGTGGACCATTTAAAATAGAAGCCAACTAATTTGCTTAACTGACATTGGTAGTACTCTATAACTAATAACTTTAGTCGCCTGTTGGCTGTGGGTAGCTAGTACATAGAAATGTCACAGTAGGAGTAACTTGGACATAGGCTACTTGTAGTACATGTTACAGTGCATTTCCTGATACCTATGTGCTAGTACATTAGGTATACATAGCTAGGTGAAAAATCATTTATTGTCAGATAGATAACTGGTGTCATGAGTAGCCTAGTAGGCAGTGAGGCACCTAGTTAGGTAGGACCGTAGGTACCTAGTGAATTTCAAAACCCAAAAAAGTACAAATTAGCTATAGGCTATATATTATATAATGTATAGCCTAGCATAGCTATTTTTTTTTTTTCAATAAGATACAATAACCACTGAACTCTTAAATACTATACACATGATAGATACACAATTCCACTTTCACTAATAAATTAATAACTTAAAACATCAATTCACCACAGAACCTTATTTTAAACAAGAAACTATTCAAAATACGGCAGGTTCAATGGTTCTCAATAAAAAAATCCGATATTTTTCTTTAGAACGTACAAAATAATTGTTCTATATATTTCGTTTTGCAACCCTGTTTTTAATAATTTCAGCATGGAAATGATTTTATCTTTAAATAATTTTTAAGAATGACCAATTTTTTCAATAATGATTTCGTGTTATTTGGTATTCTTGTATTCCAATATACCTATCTAAATGGCGCGGATGAAGAACAAATACATGATTAATGTTATAATAATATTAGTATATAATTTTAACTGGTTAGTTATTGCAATTATTTCAATTATAATATTGAATCGTTGTTAGATGAACCAAATTAATTTTCTGTACTAACTATATATATGCAGTATATTGTATGCATTATATACAATATATACATTTTGGAGTAAACTTATTAAACTAAGGCCAATGTCAGCTTGTTTATAAGAATGTCATTATATATTCCATATACCTATGATATATTTTATATATTCTCACATGCCAAAAGTTTAATTCGACAAATAATAACCTACATCAGGGTAAAAAATTACCTAATATCTTATAAATTGAAAACATTATATGCAATGGTAGTTTAGTATGCTTATAATTTATTTTTATAAATCATTTTATCTATAATCAAGCATCAGCACTTTGATATTCATGGAAATTATTTAAGAATGTCTCCTGTAACTACGATTCTCAGTCATATGTACGCATGGAAGTACTATTAGAACCTACATGATCGATGTGTGAGTCTGATGAGAGCTGTTTCAGTTCATTCAGTGAGAAGATACAGAAAAACTGTATTCTGATAAATGCCTGATATCAACATTGTCAGACTTCACTATTGCTTTGATCTTCTATAAGTGTTACTTTAAAAAAATTTAGTGGTTCACTCTGACAAATGAGAAATATAAAAACGCATACAAATTACTCAATGATATCCGTGGTTAAATAAATATTAGGTAACAATAGATTTAATATAAAACTGAATGAGCCAAACCATAGCTGAGTACCAAGAACAATAGTGATTAATGTTTATTTTATATTAGGGCTATCCACTAATTAATTAACTATAGGCTATAGCTATTATTACCTATTATTAGCTACACTATCGATAAAGAAGTTGTATTTTTGTTCAAATTAATTTGTTGGATTATGATTCATGAGCAATATGTGGTGCTTCAATCTCTGGAGATTTTAGCCAATATTATCGACTATAAACTCTGAAGATTTTCTATGCTCTGTTCTCCAGAGTTTTCGGCAGATAATAACGCGTCAAACCTCCACAGATTATCTCGTCCTTATACTGCCGTGGCCTCCGTAGGTCGCGGTAAACATTTGTAGAAAGCAGAGATTATCTACTGAGCGCTGCTTAGAAATGCTGAGACTGCCATAAACTACAGTAAAACGTCCGCTATACTGCACCGAATTTTAACTGGGTAGCGAATACTACTACTGGAGATGGTTTGAACCTGTCAAAAAATAACTTCAAATAATTTCTGCAATACCAAAAGAATATAAGTCAATTATCTACAAAGGACTTCAGAAAATAAAAACATAAGAATGTAGCATGAAGAGAAAAATATTTATGAAAGCAGCAACACATACTAAATGTACACAACTATTTTAAAACAATCCGATTAAAATATTTCAAACTAAATCCTATCAGTCATGGACAAATCTAAGTTCATTAATAATTCTCAGGTAATATTTGTATAAAATATATCTACGTTTCTGAGACCAAATATTCCGAGACCGAATTTTCCTAGAACACAAATTATTATATACCCATGCCTCCACTCGTGTATCCTTGCTTCGTGAATTTATTAAATCTGCTGCCAAAATAAATAGGATCCTCTCAGCTGTAGGTATTCAGAAGATATCTTAAATTCTCAACAACAACAAACCTGTTGAGGGGATTTAGTTTCCTAAATCAAGAAAATTTATTTTCCTATGAAATTAATAATAACTGAAACCCATATTATTAAAAAAAACGAACGAATCGTCATCTGCCTTCATGAACCAGTCGCATTCTTCCATATGAAAGTCAAAGAAGTATTTGAAAGCAATCTTTGTCTTTCCCCATTGGATGTTTCTACCTTCTCCTAAATGCAAGTCCATTTATGGTAGTTTGGAATCTGAAAGAATGATATATAGTTATCATAAGATACTTATTCTGAAAGTGAAAAAGATTGACAGTTTAAATGTTCTCACCAGCTTCACTGCTCATAAAACAATAGCTTGTTCATCTTCTTTCCCCATGTATCTCTTACAGCTTTCGCCTTAGTTTTGTGGTTCTCCGGGTAAGTCATCACCCAGGTACAAACCCGGGCATTGGACGATAGTTTGTCTGCTACTGAAACCATAATTTCGTTGTCTTTAGAATCCAATGTTAAAAATAAGAAATTAAATAAAATTTGAAGATTTAGTATGGTAACTTTTCTATGGATTTATGTATACCTGAATTTCCATTGAGTGCAGTAGATCTACTGTTATAAGAAAATAAAAGTGAAATGGTACTTTTGGTTACAGTTATTGAATACTAATTTTATGATGTCCCATTTACTTAAAACTCATTTTAACTATAGTTATTTACGTTTATATAGGAATAATTTGAATGAGAGATTATTACGGAAAGTGTAAAAATATTCTAAAACCATATTTGCTGATCATATATTTTTCATCAAAAAAAAAATTGAAATGTAAGTATAAGCATCAAATAGCAAATAAATGGAATATATTATAAATAAATTATCATACAACTATAGCATTCGTTTAAATCCGGAAAATTCATTTATACTCCGAAATTCGATAGCGCAAATAGAAAATGACATGATAGAAAGCTAATTTATATTAGTTTAAAATGATATTTAATAAAAACCACTCCGTCCTTATTTCTAACATATCCCAAAGAATAGAATGTGAAAGCTGTTGATAAAACGCCAAGACTTATCATATTTTTTATAATTGATGATATCAAATAAAATAATCAAATCTAGTTGACCAACATATCGATTAGGTTACTCTCTGTCTGATTTTGTTTACGGTGTACTGACTGCGTTTAGCTTTACGACATTAATGCTTGATTATTGTCGTTTCTAGTAATCTTCAACGTGCTTCTAAAAGATTAAAACGAAAAAATCAGTTCAGACATCGTTAAGCCGTAATTTATCAATGTGTAATTGAAAAATTGCTGGAGGATAAAAACCCCAATAAGTCAATTGAATTTGCGGAAAAGAGTAATAATGTGATGCGATACTTCTTATTCAAATTTGAAGAAAATCTATAGAAACTGACCAGCTTCTAGAATTCGTGATCATGATAGGATTGCAGAGTAACTTGAAGAGGTTATGACTTTAAATTGGGGCATCTAAGAGAATGAACAGACGGCGTGAGGTGACTTCAACCAAACAAAGTACGTACATAATTTTGTTGTTGACCGACACTTGGCCGAAGGGCTTTTGGTCGAAGGACATTTGGCTGAAATATTTTTATTTTGAAACCAAACATTTAATATTTTAAAAATTATTACTTTATTAAATATTTATATACATGATGACCAAAAAAATCGTTTACCCAACTTAAAATTAATATAAATATCGTATTTAAATATTGTATTAATATGAATATCGTATTTAAAAGTAAATTCAAAACTAGATTTTTTTTCATGTATCCATTCTACCACCGTCATTGCTTAAGTTTGTACGGGTACTTCATTTATATTAATTCAAACTTGTGTACACTTTTTTCTGGGCCACCCAGTGTATACCATTTACAGTTCTAGTTGATCCAAATGAAATAATATTTGATCCAAGTGAATTTCAATCTGATCCAACTGAAATTGGATTTGATCCAAATGAAATTGAATTTGATCCTTATGAAATTGAATTTGATCCTTATGAAATTGAATTTGATCCTTTTGAAATTGAATTTGATCCTTATGAAATTGAATTTGATCCTTTTGAAATTGAATTTGATCCTTATGAAATTGAATTTGATCCAAGTGAAATATTATTTGATCCAAGTGAAATTGAATATTATTTTATCATTCCGATACCTCACATTTTTTGTCTTTGTCTGTTGGTTGGTTGCAAGAAAAATGTCACGATTTTAAAATTTAAAATATAAAAAATATTTGTATAATTAATGAAGGTTATGATTGGCCCACCATAATCTTTCATTGCCCACCATAATCTTTCATTGTCCACCCTAATTTTTCATTGCTCACCATAATTTTTCATTACCCACCATAATCTTTCATTGCCCACCATAATCTTTCATTGCCCACCATGATATTTCATTACCCACCATAATCTTTCATTGCCCACCATAATCTTTCATTGCCCATCATAATCTCTCATTGCCCACCATAATCTCTCATTGCCCATCATAATCTCTCATTTCCCACCATAATCCTTCAATGAAATATTATAGTAGGCA
Source organism: Caprella mutica (assembly GCA_947561585.1). Taxonomy (NCBI): domain Eukaryota; kingdom Metazoa; phylum Arthropoda; class Malacostraca; order Amphipoda; family Caprellidae; genus Caprella; species Caprella mutica. The sequence goes on from CANNZV010002262.1 coordinate 75,208, forward strand.
ATGAAAGATTGTGGTAGGCGATGAAAGATCATAGTGGGCAATGAAAAATTATGGTAGGCGATAAAAGATTATGGTGGGCAATGAAAGATTATGGTGGGCAATGAAATATTATGTTGGGCAATGAAAAATTAGGGTGGTCAATGAGAGATTGTGATGGGCAATGAAAATGAAAGATTATGGTGGACAATGAAAAATTAGTGTTGACAATGAAAGACTATGGTGGGCAATGAAAGATTATGGTGGACAATGAAAAATTAGTGTTGACAATGAAAGATTATGGTGGGCAATGAAAGATTATGGTGGGCAATGAAAGATTAGGGTGGACAATGAAAGATTATGGTGGGCAATGAAAGACTATGGTGGGCAATGAAAGATTATGGTGGGCAATGAAAGATTATGGGGGGCAATGAAAAATTATGGTGAGCAATGAAAAATTAGGGTGGACCATGAAAGATTATGGTGGGCAATGAAAAATTATGGAGGGATCAAATATTATTTCACATGGATCAAATTCAAGTTCATAAGGATCATTTTCAATTTCACTTGGATCAAATTGAAATTCACTTGGATCAAATATTATTTCATTTTGGATCAACTAGAACTGTAAATGGTATAGTTTATTGTAGTTGTGTAGTTTATTATAACTCTATGGGGCCACCCTTTATATTAAATATAATAATCAATGATAACAAGTTTAAAAATACGAATAATAGCTTTTTACTACCCAATATGTTTGCAATGAACTCCATGATTATGAATAAAAATCAAATTGTTGAGCAAATATGCTTTCAGTTCGTAATATGGATACACATTGAAATTTATTATCCTTTTCATAGAATAACTTTTAATTCTTTGGAAATAAAATTATCAATTCAATTAAACGAGGACTGCAGTTCGTAATATTGATACACATTGAATAAAAGTTTTTCAGCCAAATAGCTGTTCAGTCAAAATAAAGCTAGATCCATTTCTAGCCAAATTACTGTCCAATTGTTTTTCGGCCAAGCGTTCATCGGAGGAATAACCTTATCTAAATGTTAAAAAGTTCTCAGAATAGTCAGAAAATATAGCAGAGAACTCTATTATGATGTTTAGGAGGAGGAATTTAGTGAAAAGTGGTGAGGTGAGGGTGGAATAATGGGCGGTGCCAGCAGGTTTGTGGTACAGCAGCTTCTGTTTAGAGAGGAAATCGGTGTGTAGACAAGTGGCGTGGTGCTGGTTGAGAAGGAATGGAGTACAGAGAATGTTTTCACCGACAGCATATCACTAGTTAGAGCACTAGAGCTTAGCTACACAATGAGATTTTGAAGGAGTACGGGAGGGGCTCAATGGAATGCCGGTAAAGTGATTGGCGGATGAAAAGACGAGAAAGGGACGAGAGATGCAACAGAGATAAGTGAACCAGGTCAGGAGTTCGAATGGACCATAAGTGAAGGACACTGAAAGACAAGGTAGGAAGGAAAGAGAGCAGAAAAGAGAGTTTGTCCTATGGGTAGAGGGTGACCTAGTCAAATTATGACTGGGTGTACAAAAACTATGTTATAAATATTTATTTACGGGTATACACCAATGAGTCCGGAGAAGTTGGATGGGGTTGACTGGGCTGGAGGCTACGGCAAAGTGCAGATTGGGTGGGGAGGAGGAAGAGAGACGAGAACAAATGTGGTTGCAATGCTGAACATTTGAGGAGGGAAGGAGGATTGAAGACCTGCTGACTCATGGTAAATCAGGAATATCCAGAGTTACGTGTGTGCCAAAATTGCGCTGATCACGCTTCGTACAGAATAACTAACCCCATTCCTATAAGTGCATTTATGCGTGCGCATTTCATATGCGTTGATGATGTTCATATAGTATTGTGTTTTCTTAGTAAATTGTAAAATTAATTTCCATTGTAAGAATGTACTGTGGTAGTTATTATAGCTTAGCATAGCACAATAATCTATTGAACCAAACGAATATGATTATCAAAATACAAGGAATACCATTATTTTATATTGTAACAAATCAATGATAATTCTGGTTTCTCCTTCCCTTGGTGCATTTATTGTTGGGTTAAATTATTTTATTGCGAGGGCTTCTGCTATTATGTGGTTACATCAGTTACAAATTGACGGATGATATGATATTGGGGTTGTTTAATATTTTCTTATGCAATGTTCTTTTGAGTTGTTCAAAGTTATTAAACAAATCTGTGCGTGATTTCTTAGACTGTCTCTAAGGCTGCAGCATGTAGGGGAGGGTGGTCATCAATGGGACACCGGGAACAATGGGACATGCTGAATAACTTTTTTAATTGAGGGTAATTTTTAACAAAATCTTAGTGGTAAATTAAGCATACTTCAGTGCATTCACTCGCATTGCATTCAGCGGTTCGGGTGCAGTCAGCCCTGTGTAAAAGCGAAAACGTGTTTTAGGGGTGATGAAACTAAATATTTCGTACTTTGTTTCAATTGTTATAAATCTGTAAATTTAACATATAATGCTTACGACATTTTTACATGATATTAAGTAATATGTAAAATATTATCATTTGAAAGGATTGCCTTTATACTTTTGTAGTTGAGCTGCTATACCCATATGTTTTCAAAATGGCGTCATGGTGATCATTGGGACAGAAAATTTGGTTAACAATTAGACAGTGCCATATTGTCAACAAATCTGTCTAGTTACTCCATATGAATCAATATATCTATTTTTTTGATACAATAACGTGAACTGTAGCTTCAGGGCTTCTTGTAGAAACAGAGCTTCCAGCTGAAGCGGGACTTTCAATCATGTTCAAGGGCTTTAGCAATCTGAGGTCGTAACAAAGCACTGCATAGAGAACAAATTTCACTAATAAAAGAAAAAGACGCAGCATGATTGCAACGGATACACCAGAGAAAGAAGAGCTTTTTGCTGGTGCCACTAAGGATAAGGCCTTCGAAATCACTTCATAAAGCATCTGACGTAGATGGCCTGTGAACTATTTTTCTTGGTCTGGTATATAACTCTTAATCTAACTGATCCATTCGTCTGAAGAACTCAAATCTCCACCGAAAATGTTGAAAATGAAGATTTATGCACTTGTAGAATTTGAGGCGACTTCTAAAACGTATTCTGTTGGCCAAAAGCATGAAAAAGATAAATACGAAATATTGATGTTAGGCGAAGATTCAAGTGCAATGAGCTTAATTTTCCAAATGTTCCTGACATGGCTTCGGTGAAGTTAGAGGACATTAAACTGATATTATATGAACTAACTAAGTGTGGGACAACATAAAGAGATAATTCGAACTTGAAATTTGATAAACTGTACCATCGTTTACCAGGGCATGTCCCATTGTTCACCAGCGCTGTTAAACAATGGGACAATTTTTTTTTGTTTTTTATTTAATTTTTTTCTAGTCAACAGAATATGTGATAGCATTCGAGTTGGTTTCATTTTATAAAGGAATATCTATATTACACATGGATATTTTATTTTTCATTTTATGCCCATAGTAAATGAAATATCAATCTTTCTGTGTTTTTTGTCCCATTGATGACCACCCTCTCCTATATCTCATGTACGTAATTTTCTTCCAAAAGAAAGAAAATTGAAGGAAAATATCCGTTGAATTAATGATTTTTGTCTTAATGTTTAGGAACTTCCCCCACTTTTGTTGGAATCAACATATCATATCGGAGGCTATCCTTCTAGAGTTAATTTAACTGTAACTTATAATTTATTAAAAAGGTTACAACAATTATTTTGAATAAAAATCACAAATTATCTAAAATTAATGAAAGTCCATAAAAATTGGAATCCATATAAGATGTATCGATGATTAAGGATTGTCCATAAATTTCGTTGCCCTAATTGAGGAGACTTATTTTATGTAAAAATAATTAAAATGGTATTATCATGCCTAAATTCATAACATTATTTATGTTCAGTATATAGCTTAGATTTATATATTGATTTTACAGTTTTACTGCATGTATATTATTGACAAACATTATGCCATCCAGTTAATTTAATTGCTCACAGGTAATTGAAATAATTTCTAAAAAAATGCATTTACATTACACGTAATAAAGATGATTTTTCAAGTTAATGAGCCAGATAATTATTACCAGGATGGCAATTGTTCGCTTGGCAAATGTCCTAGCGCCAAAATTTCAAAGCTAGAGCTAGTTTGAATGAATATATATAGTAGAAAATTAAATAGTAACACCTGTAACCAATAAATAGGAACACCTGGAACAATTAAATAAAAACACCTGTCCAAGAGTGAACAAAATTCGATAATCTAAAATTGAATGAATTTGCTGTAAATAAATTTTTTTTACGTTAAATATAGTTAAAGTTAGAGCTGGTTAAATTTTGAGGATCATTAAATACGAACACCTGTTCAAAATTGATTAGAGTTTGGTCATTTTAAATTGTTAGAATATACCACCAATGAATATACCTATCATCATATTTATGAATATTTTATGGGGAAATACTGTAGCTAGTGAAATGAAAATATATATATACACAATAATACATTTATATATCTCTTAATATCAAATTTAATTTCAACTTCGAAAGTTCAGATAATATTTTCTATTTATAATACACTGGTATGGCAAAATTTGTATGGGTAATAAAAAAAAGTCGATTTATGTTGCACAATAGATGTATTTACTTAGTTTTCTACTCAATAAAAATAACTAGTTTGGATTCAATTCAAAGATAAAAAGAACCGAAAAACCTATCTGATATGTGACATATCGTATGGTAAAATTTAAAAATAATATATTAAACCTAGTTTAATTTACTCTTGCAAATATTGTTAATTATTTTGTTATAGCATACTAATCAAAACTCTTATTTATAGCGATTTTTTTTAATTTTCAAAACATTTAATGATTAGGTACCTTCATTCCAAGATCACTATTTATTTGATTTTAAAGTAAATATTCATCATTATTGTACATGAAAAATCTGTTTCAAGAGTTTTGATTTACAGCCATGAACAAAAACTTCAATTGATTATAGAAATTGTATGAGGTTTTAATAATATTCTCTGGGGTAGAAGCTAGGGTGAGCCATTGATGGACAATATTTTCGAGTCTGCACATATGCTTGCATCTGACGGTCTTCATTGTAAGTGTAAGAGTAGACAAACTTGCAGTGATTCGAGTCAAAAGAGTGGCACAAACTGTAGTACTCGTCAGCTGTTCATGCAAAGAGACAAGTTAATACGCATGATAGTAATAAAAGATTATCTTCAATCAAACAATTTTATACTTACTCATCATATCACCAACTACATTCCATTTTATTGCAGAACACTGCAGTTCACATTCTTCAGCTGAATATCTTCCAGATGAGAATCCTTTGCATTCAGCGCAGTCTCTCAAATTAGGACAGTGGTAAGCTTCCATCTGAAAATGCGAGATATTTTGTCAAAAGGTAATCTTAACCCGCGCACGCATGGGCAACACCTGAAATTTGACTCAAAAACAGGGTTTACTGTACAGCTAACAACCCGTTCATTTGGATAGGTAAAGGTGTCATTCCAATGTTATTCGAAAAGGAATATGTTGTTCTTCATGCTACAATAAACAGAAATTCTGAAAATTTGACTAAATTTGCGAAATATTGGTCCAAAGTCTGTAGATGTTTAAATAAAATAGGTTTTGGAGAACATATGCCATTTTTTTTTCTATGATATTTTCCTAATATTTTATGATGTATTTAGATAGAGTTTTTTATGCTAAATCTGACGGTGTCTTTATTTTTCATCTAACTACAATAATTCAGAAAATACGAGCAATTTTCTGGAAAAACATTACAAATTGTCTACCTTTAAGGTACACAGCTAGCGTGTGCAGCCACACACCTCACACGTAACTTTAGCACACGGATTGATCATAAGCAGGTAACTAAACTTATTCTCCCGCCTTACTTCCTACCACCAACTTCCACCCCTATTTGACCCACATCATTAGGAAGAGCTCACGGAGACGCGAATTTGATGTAAGTCAACTCTAATTTTGCTGATATGCCACATCTCACTTTTTGCTGTCTACCTAGGTGCCCAAAAGTTGTGCGCGGGTAATTAAAGAAGCAGAAACATCAGACAATCTAATCAATATAAACGAGCCCAACATTTGAAGGGTAAATTGGTTATAAAATATAAGAAACATTTTACGTTGTTTAATTCATGTTATTGGTATAAACTTTGAAGGATCTATAGGAAAATAAATTGTTCTAGTCGTATAAATGTTGATTACTACATTTGATAATGTTATACTCAGTTACTCACATTAGTATTTTGGCACCATTTTCCGTAGTATTTGTCTCTGCAACTGCATTCACCACATTTGCATTCTCCTTTCCATGAACAGATGTCACCAGTATCTGATGAAGAAGTTTATTGTTCATAGAGGTACAATTATTAATAGCATAATGGAACTCAATATTTGAAAGTAGTTTCCCGATTATGAATGTAGAAAATACGCGGAGAAAATACTCTCCGCGGGAATGTTATTTTCCCAAATCACAGTTTTCTAATTTCCAATTATTTCGCGGTTGGAGTTCAATGGAACACGGAGTTCAATGGAATTTCTATCACGAGAGGTTTACGTCGGCCGAACCTCTTCCGAAACGCGTCGGAAAAAATCGCTCAATTAACTGAACCCGAATGTTTACAAATAATCGAAGATTTTAATTTTATTAAGATTTAAATAAACACTTAACAGAATTATACCATAAATGAGATCTATGAGTGGAGAATTATTAATTTCAGACGTAAAATTTCGAAAAATTCTTATAACCACTCATGACACACACTATTTCCAGACCAGGAGCTATTCGTGTACCTGATTAATCTAACCAGACTGTAAGTATTAATAAGTATAAGCTGCTACTTGCAAGTTATAGAAACTGATTAAATTTACTCGTTCAACAACTTGGTTCACTGTCAACTATATCATCTTTTGATATTCCTACTTGTATAGCTAGAAGAGGCATAACAAAAAAATCACGAATTGAATTCAAACAGCTTCGACATATGGTTATTATTTAAATATTTTTCACTCTGTGAGTGTGAGTTTTTACTTAGGAGTAAATTCTCTCGATAACGGTAATTCAAAAAGAATTTCGGTGCTCTTAGGCATTTTTATTTCTAGATAGTATTCAAATAATCATACATTACGAGAAACAATAGAGGCGTTTAATTTTTAGCTCTCCAGTAACAGAACAATCAAAGACTTGCAAAAAATTATTATCCCTTACCTTGGTTGAGACATCCTTCTATACTTATAGTTGAACAGGATATCTCACACGACTCTCCCGTCCATCCTTCATCACAGATACACCGGTTACATTCACATTTTCCGTTGTTGCCACAAATGGAGCCGTTAAATTTAAAGCAATTGAAATTGGTGCACTCGCAATACTGACCACTGATAACCTGCATTAAAAGAATAATAACAATAATTAGCTACACTGATCTACTACACGGACATCGTATTGATATATTTCAAATCTATCCATATAGTGTAGATCAAAGATCATTGAAATAATCATGGTAAGGATTTTTTCTAACGGATATGGATTGAATAATTGATCAATATATTACTAAGATTCAGTAATATGCTAATTGGATAATTAAGAATTAATACATTCACCGTTTTCTGGTTCGGCATATTCTTGAATCAAATTAATTTTACTTTTGATTTCAAATTTTATCTGGTTACCCAATTCATATTATTTTGATTCTATGATATAATGTGGAGGCTTAAGGGCACCGTTCCCAGATTTTGAAAAGTTTTTTATTATTGAAGCTACGGTTGTGAAACTTTGTACACATATATGAAATGAATTATACGATGTTTTTGTCTCGTGACATTTTTTTGATTCGACCCATAGAAAACGAGTTATTCGAATTTCGAACAAATTTCGAACATTGTGTAAATTAATAAATGGATACTACCATTTTGTAGCTATGACATTATGGTTTTTTGCATTCGATTCTCCACAATATTCTCTACAAACTGCAGAAGAGTTTTTTTTATTTTTCGAATTGGTTTTCGAACTATTAAAATTTTTAGTGAAAAAAAAATTGAAAAAATATAAATTTCAAAATTCAATATTTTGGAAAATAAATCGAAAATTAAATGAAACTCTTACAGAGTTTGTAGAAAATTCCGGGGAGAATCGAATGCAAAAAATCGCAATGCCGTAGCTTCAAAATTGTAAACGCCTTAGGCTTTTGAATTACGAGATTTTTTTTTTAATAGAAAATCCCATTCAAAGTTTGATAATCTGACACGCTGCATACGACTCCTGTGAAGGTTTGCGGGTAACTGAGGGGCATACCTTAGTGTGCATCTGATTAGTGGCACGTTAGATACCAGATATAGCGAAATAATTAATTATTACGAATTATAATTGGCTGAGAGTTGGTTTTTAGAGTACATATTGACTCCCTACCTCCCGGTTCCCTTTTCCCTTTCTCCCTCTCCCCAGGGGGTTAGAGTAACATGAGAGCACTGATATTTTGTATACACTATAAGAAGGTTAAAAAGCAACTATTTACACAATAAAATTTTTTTCTTTAATTTTGCCATTTTTCCCGGGAACGGTCCCCTTAATTATTATTAATATTTTTATTGATACAAACACCTTATTTCATCTGAATCTCACCTCATTGCGATCCCGTCCTTGTGCGTCACATTGACACTCCCCATTAACACAGTTTCCTTGTCCACTGCAGACCGAAGAATTTTCATCAAATTTGCAAAACCTTTCATCCAAATCAATCTCACAATAGCGACCAGAGAAACCAGCATTACATGTGCACGATCCTTCCGTACAGTATCCTTTTCCACTGCATAGTGGACGTTCTCCTAGGTAGCTGCAGCGATGTTCTAATATTTCTTGTTTTACATCCCCACAAAACTTACCAGTGTATCCAGCATAACATGAGCACGAACCATCAGTACAGATTCCATTACCACTGCATACTTCAGCATATTCGTTATATCTGCAGATATTTTCTGATATTTCCTCAACTACAATTTCACAATATTGACCAGAGAAAGAAACATAGCAAAAGCACACACCACTTCGACAGGCTCCGTTACCACTACATAAGAGAGTCTCACCGGGGAGTCTGCAGTAATCTTCTTCCAGTTCATCAAATGAGTTCATACAAAAATTTCCAAAGAAACCAGGATAACAGTCGCAATGATCATTCAAACAGACTCCATTGCCACCGCATGTATCTGAAGTGGGATCCTTTTGGCAAGGTTCTTCGATCGCATAATTGTATTCCTATAGGGAGAATTTACATTTTAATCAATTCGAATATGCCAACCTAACAAAGATAATAGCTTGATATTTTATCAATATATAAATATTAAATACTGATTCGGAAATTAAAAAAAATATTGATCATATATCCACTATTTCGATATTTTATTTCGTTTCTAAGTTATCTTCAAAACACGAACAAAATATTTTTAGACATATTGAGGCTAATGATTGATAAGACAAGATATTCCCATTTAATGGTTTATAATACTTCATATTAATATCGATGCTAATCTTAATTTTAATTTATTATAATTTTTAACAATATAAACTCAGAGAAATGAAAGTAACGTTGTCAATAATGATTTTATGTAAATTTGCATGTGGAAAAATTTCACCACGGAAAGTTCCACCAGGAAGATTTAACCGCTGGAAAGTTCCAAGGGGGAATTTACAGGATATGGTCAATAATCGTAGTAAAGGATTAAATTAATTGATTTACTGATGAAACAAACGTACCTCTTCACCTGGCATGTGACAGTCGCAAGCACTCTCTACGTGAATTTCCACCATGATGCCCTGAGGTGTTGACTTCAGTTTGATGGTCTGCTTCAGTAGAGATTTGTCAGAATTGCATTTGTTGATGTTAAAGTTTGATGAGAGTTGCACGGAGTCTCCCAATTCAACTTTCTCCGGCACTTGGGTCTCAACTTCTGATGAATCTCCACATTTCGTAAAGTACCTGAAGTCAAAATTCATTTATGAATGTATAATGTATATTCAAATATCGTGTCACATCGAAAATAAAATTTCAGAAATATTGTTTTCATATTTTGTAAACATTATTTCTGAGTAATATTGCGAGTAAACTAATGTGAGTAAAAAAAATGAGAGACAGACCTAGCTCAGGAAATATATCTAAGAGGGCGATCGCAGAAACCTTTAATTTTGAAACATCTGATTACCAAAAGCATTTTACTGGAATAATATAGTAAATATTCAACTCCTGTCCTACCTGACTGGTTATTTTGAACAGTATAATTAATAACTAACTGATTAAGCTCTTATAGCAGAATAGATTCTTTGTATTAATTATTTTCCTCCGCATAATGTAAATACAATTTAGTATTTTAGTAATTATCAATATAAACACTTGAAATATGGCGTCAAATTATTTTTACTCGTGGATGGAGATAATGCTACTAATATTCGAACTATAAAACATACTTTTCAGATCCTCATTTACATTCTGGAACTTTTTGAGATTTTCTATGCAATTTTGTTGAAATAGGTACTCTCAATATTACAAATAATCAGTACAAAGGACAGGTCTTTGACTCACCTAATTTTCAAAGGAACAGAACTAAATCCTGGAACATTTCCACCACTTGGTGATTTCGTGAAGTCTATATTGACAAAGGAATTTTCGACAACTGGCTGTCCATATGGATCTGGGTACTGAAAATTAAAATTCTACATTAAGTAATGGAAATACATTTTTAATTTTAAACATCTTGATGTAATGAAACTGCTAAGAAATTAGGGTTTATGGAAACAGAATTGTGGTCATTCTTAATTTTATTTGGTTATTGCTTTTAATGAATAAGTTTTTTACATTTCAGTTTAGGTACAAAAGTAACACTAGTACTAATTTTTTTTTTGTAGTATATAATTATGTTCAATATACTTGAATGACACGCTAATTTATCAAGATCTTTTAAAAAGAAACATCAGCTTAATTAAGTTGTTAGTGAACGATAATGGGTGTTAGAATTACAGTTGAAACACGTCATATATGTTATAACCAGATAGAAAATTAACTTAAGCAACAAATTTGAAATGTGAATTTCTTAATTTTTCTTACATAATATTTTTGAAATAAATCAATTATCTATATTAAACAATAATCATGTAGTTTTATATGAATGTAATCATTTTTATAAAATCTATAATGGAATCATGAGTTATAGGAACATTTTTCGGATTAATTTGGAAGACAATTCATTCAGAAATTCTGAAAGATCAAATTGGTTTAATCTATGATAACACCTACTTTTAAATTCTAATTGAATCAGATGATTCTTTGCTTGAATAGAAAATACAGTAGTGTTCATTTAACATTTTGAAAATTTAACAGAGTCATGTCGGGTAAAATACCTATCTACAATAAAACCCTTACTCACAAAGGTTAATATACCCTATACCCTATTTACAGTTTACTTACACGAGCTGAACATTGTACAAGAAGAGAGAAACTGAAGAGAAAAATTAAAAGGGAGAATTTGGTAAAATTCATTTTTATTAATCTGAAAGAAAAGGGGAAAATTACTGTGAAGTTTCTTTTTGGGAATGTGGATTTATTAAATATTCAATGCAAACGCATTTTTCTCAGACTAATATGGAACCGGTCAATATCGAAAATGTGAATCCGTTTGATTACACCATAAAATAGAAAAGAAACAATTCAACAAGTATTGCATTTTGATTATTTTCATGAAGTGAACCAGTGACGTCATATAGTGATTACAATATTTTATATTAATTAAATAATTTTTGCAGAGCTGCGTCGTAGATACAGAGCAAACAAAATATAAATATTAGAAAACTAGAAAACACCAAACTATAAGGATTATGATTCGAGAATATATTTTTCAAATAAACTTTGTAAATATATCTAAATTTCATTCAATAACCATGACGTTTTCATTTCACAAAACTATGACTTTCGATTATTAGTTTTTAGCCTCTGATATTATCAATAGTGAAAAATATATACGTATCTGAAAGCGATATATGTTTTTTGGTTCCATCACCATTTCTGAGCTCATTCTCGTTATATTATATTGATCTTCATTTTTATAATGAACGGTTACATATTAGTCTAAGAAAAATGAATTTATACTGATTCTTTTATTAAAAGATACTCTTGTTATTTCCCTATTCTTTTAACTGTTTTGATAAAGGTCTCGTCGTGCACGGACATTTCGTCCACGGATAATTCATCCACGGACATTTCGTCCGACGGGCATCTCGTCCACGGACAATTCGTCCTCGAATTGCTTTATTTTATACTACATCTATAATGTGAACATATTTTATATTATTTATTTATATTTTGCAACATAGAAGTAAAAAACACCCTTTGTTGATGGTAATTAGAAATGTTTAATCTTTGCCTAAATTCTTATTGCAATCTTTTTATGGTGTCCGGAAAACTGCTAGGCAGAAAACTGCCAAGCGGAAAACTGCCAGGCGGAAAACTGCCGAAGCGAAAAACTGCCATGCGGAAAACTACCAGGCGGAAAACTGCCAGTCACTTAATGGGAATTTATGTATTTTTTACTTTTATTATTTAGTTATAAACACATTTAAAAAACATTTTAATTAAAAAAACGGCGTCAGCCCTTCGTTAAGGGATTAAGGGGATATTCATTTTTACAGTAATAAAAATATAGATATTGGATTACTTAAAATCCAAACGAAAATTGTATTTCAACAAAGCTACCTAATTAAACACACAGTAAACCAAACTTCAGTACACATAAGAAAGTAACAATTACCATTTTATACTTTTTTGCTATGTCACGTATATTTTAAAAAGCATGTTAAGTTACCTATATAGTCCCTTGTTTTTAATTTCCTATATTAATGTCAGCAATATTACCTTTGGTTCAAAAGCGAACGTTAAACCCCGCGTACTGATTTGTGATTAATAGCTAATTAGATATTCTTATAATCAATTAATCTGAAATTATACAACAAATTAAGCGTATGTTAAATCAACATATGTATATGTATGTTCAATATTTATTTTATTTACATTTTTATTCTCCACGGCAATTGCACAACTCCTTCATTTTCACAATATTCCTTTATATGTAACAAGTATTATTAATTTAATGTACAATCCAATTCGATCGAGTGAAATTGTCAGAGATTTAGGTACTACGTATTGGTAGGTAATAGCAGTTTAATAATCATAGATGTTGTGTTGCAAATTCTAAATATTTCACAAACATATATCAAAGTTGTTTTATAATGAGTACAAGCGAATATTAAGCTTGAAGGCTTGTTCAATTATCAAATTATAAAAAAAAAATTAGACAGTTAGCGCGTTATGAACTGATAATTTAAAGATGCGTTGTGCAAACAAAAAAATTGTACTCTGTCCCTAATACTAATATTTCTTTGTTTCTTTTCTTAGTATTTTAAACCTTTTCTAAGAAAATTTTTAGTTTTTAATTTCTATATAATATTTCATATATATCTTTAATATTTATATATTTATATATTTTTCTAATAAATTGTCTACATTTAACTATTAATTTTGTTTTGTATACTAAGTAAAAAAGAATGTTCCTTAACTCCTTAACGTTTAATTATAAATTAAAATGTTATTATTGACTAAAGTCTTTAAATTGCCAGTAAATGACTGGCAGCTTTCCGCTAGGCAGTTTTCCGCCTGGCAGTTTTCCGCCTGGCAGTTTTCCGCTTCGGCTGTTTTCCGCCTGGCAGTTTTCCGTGTACCCTTTTTATCCTGTTGTCCGGCATCAGTAAAATAACGAAGCTGCACTCTTTTTTACGGGGACCGCCCCCCGAGGAAATATCGTAATTTTATCATTATTTTTTATTGTGTAAATAGTTGCTTTATAACCTTCTTATAGTGTGTGCAAAATACCAGACATCGTATAACTCTAACCCCCTGGGGAGAGGGAGAAAGGGAAAAGTGGGCTGGAGGGTAGGGAGTCAATATGTACTCTAAAAACCATCTCTCAGCCAATTATAATTCGTAATAATTAATTATATCGCTATATCTGGTATCTAACCTACCACTATATAACGCCCTCACCAATGAATGCAAAGAAAGATTGCTCAGTTATCGCCTAAACCTTTGAAGTGGATGGACGCTGCGTGTCAGATCATCAAACTTTGAAAGGAAATTCCTACTAATTCTGAGTTCTACAAATCTTGTAATTCAAAACATCCCATCTGTTTTTTTGGTTGAAGGTAGAGCATTGCGGTTTTTTGCATTCGATATTCCATAATGATATCTACAACATGATTGCCTTCGATTTTTGATTTTCGAATTTGTTGTAGAAAATTTTTTCCGACAAATTTTTTTTCAGAATTTTTGGTTTACTTTTTATGAAAAAGTCGAAATTTAGAAAACCCATTCGAAAATCAAAAATCGAAGGCAGTCATTTTGTAGATATCAGTATGGAGAATCGAATGCAAAAAACCGCAATGCTCTAGCTTCTACCAAAAAACAGGTAGGGTTTTTTGAAAATGGTTCGAAATTTGTTCGAAATTCGAATAACTCGTTTTCTATGGGTCTAATCGAAAACATTTCATGAACAAAAACGATAGATAATTCAATTTTATATATACATACAAGGTTTCAGAACCATAACTTCAATAATAAAATTTTTTCAAAATTTTGGGGGCGGTCCCCTTAAAGAAATACAGGCAAACCCCGCTTTTATTACACCCCAGTCTTCTAAAATCTGTATTAATTGCGAGGCATGTTTCAATGTTATTACAATACATAAATATTGAAAATTGGAAAACGGAGACATTTTTAGTGGTGTTCATTTCACAGTAATTACAATAATCATCAATAGTAGTATTCAGATTAGGTAATTATAGAAGCAATATTGGTTCAGAACAAGAGATATAAAATAATTAACTGAATATTGGTACTTTTTAGTGTTACGTTTAATTATTTAAAAGAAAAAACGTCCGTTTTATTGGACTGTTTCACATTTTCGGACTTATAATAAAAGCAAATGTAATAATTTTTATTTACCTCTATTGTAATTAGTTTAATTCTTACGTATCAACACATTTATTCTTGTTAGTACCCTGTATTTCAGTTTTAGATACTCATAACTCATTAATTAATAGAAAATATTAAACGAGGTGATTAACAACTTAAAGAAACAGTTATCCCATGCAGCCAATTTTATAACTATTATCGATATATAAACGTTCTTTATGTGTTCATATGCAATGTTTCGACTTAAGTCACTATTATATTATTGTATATTTACATCTGGCTAACAATGTAATAGTGAAAAATAATATGAAATATATCCCATAAACACTTTAAAATACAAAATAAAGCAATTCAAAGACGTATTGTCCCTAGACGAAATGTCCGTGGACGAAATGTCCGTAGACGAAATGTCCGTTGGACGAAATATCCGTTGGACGAAATGTCTGTTGGACGAAATGTCCATTGGACAAAATGTCCGTGGACGAAATGTCCGTCGATGAGACACAGGTCTCGTATCCCCTACATGATACCTATCACTGTCAATTAAAGAGAATACTACCAAAGACAGGGTCTAGAAGACAACTACTTATATGTAATATCATAACAATGAATCCTTTGTTAATTGATATATTAGTGTATTTAATTAGCATAAAACTAAACAATATCATTTGGTAATTGTTGTTAGATTTTATTTAACACGAGTTTAATATCCAATTGTATAGAGGTATAATATGTATATATATATATATATATGTTTAGACGTATCCTTGAGTCAATATTTTTTATTTATCGATCCTCAGGTTATTTGAGCTACTTAATATTAAATTCAATGCATTCATAATAAATATAAAACCCTTAATCCTTTATCCTTCAAGTGACCATTTAGTCACCAAATCTAACTATGACAATGAATGATTATGATAAAAAACACTACTTACTTAGAGTAGCTTCTTTGGGTTATACACTATGTATATACATATAATCTTAGCAACATTTTAACTTGTCAAATATTGAATTAATTATCAAACTGTGATGAATTAAGATTAAATTATTTTAAAAGCCCTGAGAGATATTATTTTCATTTATCTACTCCTTTCCTTTTCGTAATATAATGATACTAGTGTTAATGACGATAAAAAAATTACTGTGTGACCCAGAAGTATACTGACATATTTTAAAAACTATAGAAGAATAAACGCAAGAGAGATAATGTTAATTTGGAATTAAAGAAGATATTTGAATCTACTATCAACCTTAAATATTTATCAAGCTTATTTTTGTTAAATAACAAAACCCTAAAATTGTAATACTACAAAGCAGAGCAACTGACAGAAATCGTAGATTAATTTCCGATTTAACAAATCATTAACTGCGGTACAGAGAAATAATAGTCTTTTATTGGGAAAACAACTAATTCAAACGGCCGGGGGATGACATGAAATCATCAGTGTTGAAGTTTTAAGAAACAGTACAGCATGCCAGACAAATAAGTGATGTGACTAATCTTCTTGTGTATAGATAGCTTTCAAATATAGGAATCGTTCGAAAATGTTCTTAATCTCCCAAGCATATCCTATAAAAAAAACAGACAGATTTTCCTTATAGATTTGAAATATGTTTCTCAAAAGCTACATTCAACAGTCCAACAAAAGTAAGCAAACATTCTTAACAGTTTGAAAATTAACGAATTCTTTGTAAATAATAAAAAAAAACAGCCATAATGATCTACACAGTTTCGTACCCATTTTATATATTTTTTTTTATTCCATACCAGAGCAACAATATAATTATGTTTAATTTACACATGTTTGAAATATTTTCCTAATAATGTAGATACTAATTCTTTCTTCGTGATTATTACTAAATTCTGAAAAGCGGACGAGGTATTTCAAAGTCAAATGTTTAATTAGATCAGATATCTAGAAGTTCTGTCCAACTGGTTTTTCAAAGTTCATTACGCTCGGCTGATATTATTTTACATGTAGTGGGATCTTCGAATGTGTCTGTGAAGTTATAAATAAAATAATTTGGAAGCCTAGTTTTTGTATGGCAGAGAAATGACGTTAAGAATGTGTTGAATTTACTAGAAAATAAAAATTTACTAGATATTGAAGAAGAAGAAAATTATGAAAAAGATAGATAATGAACAGGATGAAAATGAACAGGAAGAACATGAAAAGAAAATAAATGATGAAAATAAAGTTCAAGTAGTTGATAAAAAAGGCAAAAGTTCAAATAGAAATCATTTCAACGGAATCTTCAAGAATTGAATTGAAAAAACTATTTAGCTGGAATCTTTTAGTGAATAATATGTCACTGGTGACATTACAAGAATAAAACTAATTGATTGCAAATACTGAACCAACGTGGAAACTTCTTATCAATACTGATTAGCTCAAAAAGAATGAATTTTATCTATTTTTTAAAATGATAATGACATTAAACCAAAATAACAGTAATTGTAATCGTTAACCAATCAATAAATTTAGCCAATTACAATTAAATAAACTTAATATCGATCAGTGCTCTTCAAATGCGTAGTTCTAGGAAATATCAGCTTTTAAATTTATTCAATAGTTGGTAATTTGAGATGCCGCTATAGAGGTGAGTTCTGAAATTCTATCAATTATTATAATCTTGCTTTAAAGCATTGAATTCAATTATTAATTAGCTTAAATAATAATAAATACAAATAGAATATATATAGAATACTCAAAGATTTTTGTATATATTTCTTCATCAATACTCTATACGAATGGAGATTTAAATCAAATTAGATAACATTTTTCATGAAATTTTATTTAAGTTTTATACTAATAAAATATCTTAATATATCAATGAACAAAGGATTCATTGTTATGATTTTACCTATAAATAGTTTGTCTCCTAGATCCTATATTTGTGGTTAATTATTTTAATTGACAGTCTTAGGTATTATGTAGGGGATACGAGACCTATCAACACAGTACACTAAAAATAACTCTTTTCTCTGATAGTACATCATCACAGTGACTCCTTTCTCTAATAGTACATCATCACAGTGACTCTTTTCTCTAATAGTACATCATCACAGTGACTCTTTTCTCTGATAGTACATCATCACAGTGACTCTTTTCTCTGATAGTACATCATCACAGTGACTCTTTTCTCTTATAGTACATCATCACAGTGACTCTTTTCTCTGATAGTACATCATCACCGTGACTCTTTTCTCTGATAGTACATCATCACAGTGACTCTTTTCTCTGATAGTACATCATCACAGTGACTCTTTTCTCTGATAGTACATCATCACAGTGACTCTTTTCTCTGATAGTACATCATCACAGTGACTCTTTTCTCTGATAGTACATCATCACAGTGACTCTTTTCTCTGATAGTACATCATCACAGTGACTCTTTTCTCTGATAGTACATCATCACAGTGACTCTTTTCTCTGATAGTACATCATCACAGTGACTCTTTTCTCTGATAGTACATCATCACAGTGACTCTTTTCTCTGATAGTACATCATCACAGTGACTCTTTTCTCTGATAGTACATCATCACAGTGACTCTTTTCTCTGATAGTACATCATCACAGTGGCTCTTTTCTCTGATAGTACGTCATCACAGTGACTCTTTTCTCTGATAGTACATCATCACAGTTACTCTTTTCTCTGACAGTACATCATCACAGTGACTCTTTTCTCTGATAGTACATCATCACAGTGACTCTTTTCTCTGATAGTACGTCATCACAGTGACTCTTTTCTATGATAGTACATCATCACAGTTACTCTTTTCTCTGACAGTACATCATCACAGTGACTCTTTTCTCTGACAGTACATCATCACAGTGACTCTTTTCTCTGATAGTACATCATCATAGTGACTCTTTTCTCTGATAGTACATCATCTCAGTGTCTCTTTTCTCTGATAGAAGATCATCACAGTGACATTTTTCTCTGATAGTTGATCATCACAGTGACTCTTTTCTCTGATAGAACATCATCACAGTGACTCTTTTCTCTGATAGTAAATCATCACAGTGACTCTTTTCTCTGATAGAACATCATCACAGTGACTCTTTTCTCTGATAGTACATCATCACAGTGACTCTTTTCTCTGATAGTACATCATCACAGTGTGATAGTAGCTACATTCCAATAATTAAACTTTTTTTTTCTAGATTAAAAATGGATTTTATCAAGTTTTCTTTTTTCTTATTTCTCTTCAGCTTCTCCATACTTGTTCAATGCTCAGCTCATGTAAGTAATGTTAAATTTGTGTGAAGGATCTATCTCTCTTCTGTGGGTAAAGGGTCTAGACTCTAAGACCCATATTTTACTAGCAGTTTCGCCGCCACGTTTTCACTGCCATGTTTCCGCTTCTTCAATTAATCACAGTTAAATAAATGGAAGGCGGTAGCAACGCCACTATGTAGTATGCAAATTTGTTTTCCATTCATTTAACCGTCATTAATTGAAGAGGCGTAAACAGGGCAGTGAAAACGCGTCAGCTAGACTGCTAGTATAATATGAGCCTAAGACTTTTTTTTGTCTTTTACATTAAAAGATGCTCAATTCTTAGAATGTTTTGAAATAATTTATTTAAGTAGAAAAAAAGTATTAAAGTGAAGTCTTTTAAGTATAATTGAATTAAAATTTTC
The DNA here is from genome assembly GCA_947561585.1 of Caprella mutica. Classification (NCBI taxonomy): domain Eukaryota; kingdom Metazoa; phylum Arthropoda; class Malacostraca; order Amphipoda; family Caprellidae; genus Caprella; species Caprella mutica. Next base: position 94,914 of record CANNZV010002262.1, read on the forward strand.
AGTTACCAGTTTCCTCACGATTGCCCGATTCTGAAGATCCATTTGTTAACATCGACTTCAAGAAATCAAATATTACTGAAAATGTAACGGATTTAGTCATGAGCCTTTGGAAGTTAGGTGAGTGAAAGTGATATCCTCCAATTACTGGGACTGGTGTGTATTTTATTGATATTAGTTGTTTTATTTTCATAATAGTACATTGCTGTACAACAGTTGATTGTATTTTTTAAATCACTACGTAAACCAATAAAGAAAAGTGCAAGATATTTCCCTTGAAGTTTTTTTTCATTGTTATAATCAATTAAACTTATGTTTCTTATCGTTTTGCTGCAAACCTCTTAAATTTGATAGAAAATACTGTATGCTATTTGCTTTTCATAATCAAGAATTTACAGTTTTAAGAATCAAGAATGCCGATTTAATTCCAACAGTAAAACTTTCAATCGGGAGAGATAGAATGTTCATCATTGGTTTAAAATACCAACTAAGTAGGTTTATGCAAACCAATATGAAATATCCTTGTTTTGGTATAAATTGGATGAACTCATAATAAAAAGCAATGTTATACTTCAGGAAATAATTTACAGGTTTTAAACGAAAGCCGAGCATGCATGTTGCACAATTGTACAAAAAAATAGAAATACCTATTCCGAACAGAATTTTTTGCGGTTGGCAGAATAATGATCCATAGATCTTAGTTCTAAAAAAATATCCAATAACTATTTTTTTCCAGATCATGGAGAGAACCTATAAACTAGGATATTTCAAATGTATACAATATAAATCTTAAATATATACAATTAATGAATAGTCACGTTGTATAAAATATTATAATCACAGTAAATAATTAATGCAGAGAATTTGGATTACATTATTTAAGAGTGTTTGGAATGATTCAATTAACTTTTATAAATGTTTAACACTTCAATCCACCTTAAAATATCAATGCATTTGAATCTGAAATGTTTATAACAATCTATATTGTGAATAATTTCTAATATTATTTATATTAATCTGAAACATTTAAAACTTTTAAAAATCTTAAATGTCTATGATGCATTTGAATTTGCTTTAAAATATGTAAGATCATATATATTCTAAGATTAATTAATCTAATAATAATACATATTAACTCTAGCAACCTAAAGGCTAAAAGTTTGTTCAGTAACCTAGGGACTGGTCCGTGCACGCCAGTCCTCACTAAAACTGTTATAAAATCTTAACAAATTGACTTATCGATATTTTCTCTCCATAAAAAACCTTTATTTGATATTTACAAATCCATGGGTAAACGCCAAATATTAAATATCTATTTGAAATAAAATTAACAAGCAAAGATGAGAAACAAATAGTACTTAGGTTTTCAAACTATTTGTACAAAAGCAAACCCTTATAACATTCACAAAAATGAATAAAACTTGATTAAAATTTAATTTTGGATGGAGAAGGGTTTAACAATAAAAAGAAACCCGGAAGATACATGTACCTTTCATAGTTTTTGAAATATATTAATTTAAAGTTTTTCCATTTTTTTTTTCGAGACGCCCTGTATATTTGAGTATCTTGCAATCTATCACCTTCCTTTTTGTATAATCGTATGTATTTGTGTTGAAAAGTAAAAGTCATGAAAAGGCAGCTTCCAAATCCGTTCAAGAATATAATTATTAATATTTTTTCATGGGGACTGGTGCATCTGGACCAGTCCCTAGGTTACTAGGGTTAAAATGTTCTGGATAGATTTATGGGTGTGCGGAAAGTTCACCGCCCTCAATTCACCGCCGAAAAGTTCTCGCTGAAAAGTTCACCGCCGGAGAGTTTACCGCACTCAATTCTCGCATGGTAAGTTCATCGCAACTCAATACTCGCACCACAAATTATTCCTCGCAAAACAATTTAATTCAATATATAACAGTAATACAAAAACATATAATAAAACAAATGTATCCAGCCACTAAATAGGCATCAATTACGTGAAAAATACATGCTTGTTAAAGATGTATTTACACTTCTCATTGAAAAATTATAAAACTTTTCTAATCGAGGAAAATGTATAGGAACAGGACTATTAAATTAATATTACTGGATATATGAAATAATAAAATATATCGTATAATGATAATTGTTTCGACTGCAACTTCTCTGGGATAATATTTGGTTATATTTAATAAATCAAAATATTTAAGCTATTGACACAAAAATTAACAGATGTCGTAAACAACCATATTCCCAGGCATTTCAAGTAAGTAGTATTTTTTTTAATGTAGCTACAAGAAAAAACATTATCAACATAAAAATTGACAGTGTAATGTTGCACAGCTGAGCTGTGAAAACTATCTATCTTATAATAATTTTTTATATATTTAATACTCACAAATCACAAGTAGGTAATGAAAAAGGAGAATTAATTTGCGGTTGAACTTACCATGCGATGAATTGAGTGCGGTGAACTTTCCGACGGTTAATTGAGGGGGGTGAACTTTCCAGCGGTTAATTGAGGGCTGTTAATTTTCCGGCAGTTAATTAAGTGGGATGAACTTTCCGGCGGTTAATTGAATGCAGTGAACTTTCCGGTGATTAATTGAGGGCGGTGAACTTTCTGGCGGTTAATTGAGTGAGGTGAACTTTACGGCGCTTAATTGAAGGCGGTGAACTTTCCTGTTATCTGATCTAATATCAATATGACACGAGCTGACCTAACCACAATGTAAACTAGATTTTTATTTGACAGTTTTGCATCACTAATCACTGCCATAATTTAAATTAATCACCTAATTGAGTTTCATTGGACATTTGCCAAAAAAATTAAACTGTACGATTAAGTTGTGCTCTCAGAAATTAATATTCAGAAAAGATTTTGGAGACTTGTTGGTTAGTTATATTCCTAATAGAAAAACTTTGGAGGAATTGATTATCCTATTTACACAGGATTACAAAAAAACAATTGGTCTGAGGCAAGAATGGTTATAGGTGTTTTTTTTGCTAATTTGGGGGTGTTCTATATTCAAATATATAAATAGTTTTACTCTATCAACCTAGTTTTCTGGCTTTTAAATGGTCTCATTTTAGTATAAAAGAGAATACTTGTGCACATTTCAAGAAATGCAGTAGCTTATAACAGATAGAACAAGATTGATAAGGAACACTGATTGAATCAATATATTTGGATGAAACAATTACACAATTCATAGTACCACAGACAGACAGAAGTGTCTTTTCTTAGAAGATCTGGTGTATTTTGCCTCCAGGATGTCACTGAAGAGTATCCAGAAGAAGTTTTGCATCAAACCGGGGTTCCATTTGACTTGATATTTGCTCTCCATTTCCATAATGTCTTGGTGGAATATTTCTCCATGCTCATATCTCATTGCTCCAAGGTTTGGCGGGAAGAAGTTGAGGTATGAATAGAGAAAATAAATCTTGAGTAACATTCGGGACCCCATATCCTCTTAAGACTTTAGCAATTTTCCAATACATGCTTTGTAATCTGGTACGCGTATGTTACCAAAGAAGCCACTGCAGACTGACTTGAATGATTCCCATGCTCTCAATTCGTTTAAGTTATGAAGCTTCTCAAAATCAGTATCCTTCAGCACTTCTCGGATCTGAGGATCGACAAAGATGCCCTCTTTGAGCTTAGCAGCACTTAGGCCTGAGAGCACATAAAGCCAGTGTTTGAAGGCAGCACCATTTTTGCCCAACGACTTCATGTAATTCTGTCCACAACTAGAGGATTCCTTTTGACGCAACGTTCGACAGGAAAAAAACACTTTTAGACCCCCAGTGTTTCTGCTTGTAATGCTGGGATACAGCTCAACCATCCCAGAGACAAAGAAAACAACAGTATTTTGTTAAGCCCGCTTGCATACCCATAAGATTTAGTGCATAATAACTAAAAATAAACCGTAAGTCTCACAATATTAGTATTTACCTTGAATGCACATACCTCTTTATGTACCGTATATGCACAAAATGCGCACCATGCATAACTAAAAAACTAGAGATGATAAGTGAAAACGGATTTCAAATTTGAATTCAGCACCCCCAAATTAGGTAAAAACGGGTATTATTGTGCTTGCCTAAATTTCTTTGTAAACCAGTGTTATTGCATACGATCATGAACAATTTGGTGAGGTTCATTAATAAAAATGCATTTGTAAAAGTAATGGAAGCATCTCAACCGTATATAAATAGTTCGATTGTCTCATCTTCATAAACTGATATAAATTCTTCAAAGCCATTTTTCATAGTTGAAATTTACATCGATATCACATGATCATTTAAAAAAAAATATTCGAAGAGTTTTATTGAAAATTTTTATAATCAAAGGAATGTTCATTAGGGTGGGCCAAAAAATAGGGGTTTCGGGCAAACTTCAGAATCTTCATATGGAATAGTTATAATAAGTTGATACGATATATAAGAACATTGCATGCCAATTTCCAGGCCATTTCTCGAAATTTTTGAGTTGCCCCAAAACATTTGAAATTTTGTACAAAATCATATTTTCCCATTTATTTTGAATTATTTGATTTTGTTTTTTTCTGTGAAATAGGTAAAATTAGTTGGCACGTTATGAAAAAACACAACTTGCAAAATTGCAGATTAATATTTGATACTTTTGAGTTGCCCCGAGCACTTTTTTAGTGGAATATATTAATATTAAAATATTTCTCTTAAAATATGGCTTCTAGACAACCATGCTGTTATTGTGATAAGATAGAAGTACTTTAATTCTCAAAAAAAACTTTGTAAATTGTATTTATTTTATTTTAAAAAGCATTTATCACTATTTTCGTATTGCAAAAATCTCGAATTTACTCGGATTTCCGCAATTGGATAATAACCCATGCAAATCGCTTAATCAACTTTTTGAGTCACCAAGTGTTCCAAATATTGAAATGTTGGTTTATTATTCAATAAATAATGTTTTTGCTCAATTTCTTGTAATAAATTTCCTTATTATGTTCTTCATTGAGCACCAGACCTCCATAAGTGTGGAGCACTACACTGACTACAGTCTCCAGCGGTGCCTAAATTTGAAAAATTTGGAGGGGTGGGGGCAACTGTAAACATTGTCGTACCTGTCTGATTTTCCGGCACAAACACCAAAATAAGCTCTTCTACAGCTATCTTTCTATTCTAAATGATAATAAATCAGAGTTTATGAGTTTTTCCCCAAAATGTAGTGAAAATCACCAAAAATGTTCCTTTTCTGATATTTGAATCGCTTGGGGGCAACTGTTAATCATGTCAGAATTCACTCAAATTTCAGTACACGTACCATCACTTGTCATATCAACTTTAAATCACTATTCCATAAGTAATTTCCAAATGTTGTTTTTTGGCCCACCCTAATTTTCATATTAGGTATCAAGAAAGATATTATTTACGCTCAACGGTAAATTTTTGCTTTTCGACCTCTGGAATATTTTTTTTTCATAATCAGGAACAGAGGGATGTTTCGAGTAAGATAAGAGTTATTATTTAAATATAGAACTGCTTATTAGGTTTAGGTAATCCAATATTTCATAATCCACAATGTGGTATACATTCAACAAATGAATTTTGACTTCAGGTACTTTATGAAATGTGGAGATTCCTCAGAAGTTGAGACTCAAGTGCCGGAGAAAGTTGAATTGGGAGACTCCGTGCAGCTCTCTTCAAACTTTAACATCAACAAATGCAATTCTGACAAATCTCTACTGAAGCAGACCATCAAATTGAAGTCAACACCTCAGGGCATCATGGTGGAAATTCACGCAGAGAGTGATTGCAACTGTCACATGCCAGATGCACAGGTATGTTTCATCAATAAATCAATAGATTTTATAAATTGCTTTATTATTTAAATATTCTTCCGAATCAAAATATTATGAATTCATTCATTTTAACTTTGAAATTTGAGTACAAAATAGAAGTTATGAAAAAAAAAATCCACTAACATTTTCATACTTTAGAGTACAACTTGGTTATCGTTTTAAAATTTATTTCAGAATTTTATTACTGATTACTTTTATGATGAGTGCATTTTGAAAAGTTTCATTGTATACAATATTAAAATCGTGCATACAATTTAAAGTTAGGTGCTATATATCCATTATATGTAATTTGAGTTGTTCGGGTTGGTTTCGCGCTAGCCTCCGACTTTCTAATATAAGCAAAGAAAACTTAGCGCATTCTCGAAATTGTGCAAATCGGCAAATTGCGTGAAACGTATATGATAGGAATTGATAAGTATATTTTCTCCCAATAGAATGATACTTTGATGACTGAAAAATCTTGCCAAATAGATTCCTCTTCAGAAATATGCAGTAGTAAAGGAGACTGCACGGATGGTTCGTGTTCTTGTTATGCTGGTTACACTGGTCTGTTTTGTGAAAATGTAGGAGATGGAATACTAGGACATCGTTGCAGCTATGTTGGCGAACTACCACTGTGCAATGGTGATGGACATTGTATAGACGGTTCGTGCTCGTGCATTGCTGGTTACACTGGTCAGTTTTGTGAAAAAGCTTTGGATGAATGGTTTTGCAAATTTGATGAGAATTCTTTAGTCTGCAGTGGACAAGGAAACTGTGTAAACGGGAAATGCAAATGTGAAACACAAGGACGGGATCGCAATGAGGTGAGTTTCATATGAAATAAGGTGTTTGTATTAATTTTGTATAATAATAGTATGGTTTTAAGTTTCCAAATATATTGTGCAATTGAAAGGGTATATATTTTGTAACCTGTTAAAATTTAATTTGATTCAACAATATGCCTAACCAAAAAACTGTGAAAAAAACTCCTACTAATCTGTTAGGGAAAAATTCTATTTGGAAAAAAGTTGATAAATACGAAAATATCATACGAATTCATTGAGTAAAATTCTTTCCGCAATCGTAACAAAAGCTATAATTATAATGTACGTATGCATAGTGTTGAAATATATCACCTGAAGTGTTCGTGTACCAGGTTCATTTGAATGTTATATTTTCTGATATTCGTTTTAACCTTCTTGCAGATTATCAATGGCAAATACTGCGAGTGCACCAATTTTAAATGCAATATATATAACGGTTCCATTTGTGGCAATAACGGAAAGTGTGAATGTAACCGGTGTATCTGTGATGAAGGATGGAAGGGAGAGTCGTGTGAGATATCCTGTTCAACTACCAATTCGACCCAATGCGTCAACCCAGGTAAGTAATATGAACTTCCTCGTTAGTTGTTGTCTTGGAAATATAAACTAAGGGTTGCTTTCCGTTGGTAATTTTAATGTTAAATTGTTTCAAATATTATTTAGAAATTTATATTCATATGAAGACACAGTTTTGATTTCAATTGAATTACTGTTTTTAAAAAAATTGTTAGTATCCACTTCAAGGTACCTCCAAATTGTAGATGACTTTAAAGCTATAACATCATGAATATATTTTGGAAGCAACTGGACATATTTATGGTATGTTCTACACTATAATAAATATATACTAACTCTTTTACGTTCTACAACTTCTTAATCAGAAACTGGTGACATCTGTTCTTCAAATGGAGAATGTAGATGCGGTGAATGCATTTGTGAAAACAATTTCGATGGAAATTGGTGCCAAAATACTAACCATCAATGTGACAATCTGAGACACTGCACGGCATGCAAGGGATACTCATCTGGAATATACTCAGCCGAAAAATGTGAACAGAAGTGTTCTAATATCAATGTGACACAAGTTGATAGCTTGATACGTAAGTCCTAAATCGTTTGATTGATAATTATCTCTCATGTTGACCTATCTACTAACCGGTTTCTTTTAATAAACAGATGACAGATACCACAAGGTTTGCCGTTCTGAAGACTTGAACAGGTGTCTTATTTTCTTTTCTTATGCATATAATGCATATAATGAAGGCCGTCCTACTCAAGTGTATTTGGGAAGGAGATTTTGTAAAGCAGATGCCAATGGTTTTTTCTAGTTTCTGGAATAAATAGTTATCGTGAAAATAAAATTTAAATATAAAGAGGATTTAAATTAATATATTTGGATAGAAGTAAGATTGATGAATGATATTTTATATTCAATAACGTTATAGTTAACAATATATACAAGTAATGTAATCCCGAGTGTTCTACATTAGTTTCTTTTTTTTAAATTAATAATTTAATACAGTGTGTCATTAAATATAAAAATTGTCTATCATTTAACCTCGATTTAAGAAGCTATGTATTATAGTTATTGTTCTTTTATAGTATTCATTCTAAATTAAAATGATACGCAAAATTGTTGCATAAACAACTGTTATAAAGATAACAACGACGGTCATTAATCGAAAAAGTGATAGTGAGACCGTATGGTATAAGAGATCTTCTATATAATCGAAAAGTTTTGGTTCTCTTCCATTGGTTCACAAAATATTCCAAGTAACACACATGAAGAGATGCACCGAACTATTTTTAATATTATGGTTACTTAATTGGATCTAAACCACCCCTCTCCCCCATTTTCTATTCAGGTAAAGAAGTGTATAATAAATGAACGACATGTGTACGAAAATTGAGCCTTTTTGGACAACAATTGCTACTATAGGTTTTATTCAGTCTGTTATTGAACCTTGGTTAGTTTCCTTTACGTAAGAAAAATGGGGCTATTGTTGTCTGTATACGATATGTCTTTGGTTTATTAGGTTTGCAACAGCTTCACCTGTACTATGAAGGACTTTTCGTAAACATCTTTTGTGTACTGTGAAGGTGTGTGTGGATTTCAATATATGCAGTATTTGGAGTAGATTCCATGTCACCCTATAAGTTGGAGGTAAAGTAAAAAACCATGCATCATATTATTATGTATGACCTTTAGATGGTTCTATGTATATTCCTCCCCGGTATATTCCACCCTGGTAATTTCCACGCCGGTATATTCCACTCCAGTATATTCCACCCCAGTATATTCCACTCCAGTATATTCCACCCTAGGTATATTGCACCCCGGTAAATTTCACCCCAATGACAATGATCATTTGGGTGACAATAAAAAGTCAAAAAAATTATTTTTAGATGGCCATTTGTTAAATACTTCATACCCATGAAGAAATAACTCAGACAATATTTAGACAGTATTAAGAGGTTGCTCTCAAGTCATTTTTAGGAATTTTATCCTAATAGCCAAAAATACAAATATTCAGAATATGGGAGTTTATTTCAAAAAGTTAATAATTCCTTTTTAACATGAAACAGCAATATATGCTCTTAAATCAATGGGTGGGAGAGGTGTGGACTGTGGAGGGTTTTCAATCAATCTTTTCACTTATAAGTTGCTGTTTTGGATTCTAGGAAAAAAACTCCCGCGGGTCATAATCTCTCTATGTAAAAGAAGGCAATGATACCCCCCAGTCTTAAAACCCTGTGCAATAATCCCCCTTCCCAACAAAAACCTCCTTACTAACAAACCTAACCCGTAAAGTGGGGTGGATTTTACCGGGGTGGAATATACCGGTCACCCCTTTAGATGTATATAGATACGTTTCAAAATTGATATCAGACGTAAACAAAATTTAAACACACTAATAATGAACTAATCTCTAAAATTGTCACTATTTTTCTCAATTCTCTCTTAATTGGAAGAAGAGGATAATGAAAAGAAGAGAGTAGTAGAAAGAAAAGGCGAGTAGAAAGAAGGGAAAAGTAGAAATAAGAGGAGAGTAGAAAGAAGAAGAGAGTAGAAATAAGAGGAGAGTAAAAGCAAAGGAGAGGAGATATGAAAGAAGAGGATTGTAAAAAAGAAAGATGAAAATAAAAAGGTGGAAGAAAAGGCGGCCCAGTTGCGAAATGACTCCAATAAGGGTTTTTGTCTGTTTTTAATAATGGCTGTCATGAAATACGACACTTTCCAAATATAAAAATTATATACGACTCCTCGATCTTAAAATGTGATATTTTGGTGATTGGAAAGAGATGGACGTCATTTTATTGAAAACTGGTAAGTTTTGGCGAGATCAATCTAGAAGTGTTACTGTCCTATAATTTTTGGTCACTTTCACATAATCTTCCTTGATAAAGTCGTCATCACTATCAATTGTAAACAGCATATTTTTCAAATCATTTCGAGGAACAGATCTTCATTTTTAAAATTAAAACAAAAAAAACTTTTTTCGCGTGAATTTGTATGTCGAAATATGTTTTACATCCTTGTAACTATGATACCAACCAACATTTGGTAACAATTTATTTGAATTCAAAGTTAAATAGCATAGTTTGCGTAATTATGATACAAAAATTTACTATTTGTTGTTATAATTACTATTAGTTTATCATAACTCTATGATGTAAATTAATTGTATTCCATTTGAGGATTCGTATTGAATTTTTGTATTTCAGGAGAGTCGTGTTTCGTGACAGCCATCTCTTTCCAAACACCAAAATATCATATTTTAAGATCGAGGAGTCGGATCAAATTTTTGTATTTCAAAGGAGTCGTATTTCGCAACTGGGCCGAAGAGGCCATATTAAAGAAGAAGAAAGGTCAAGGAAGAGAAGAGGGCTGAAAGATAAAGTTCATAGAAAAATGGAAGTGAAAGAAAAGGAAGTGTGGATGAAGAGAAAATTGAAATAAGAAGATAGGTGAAAGGAGAGTAATAAGAATGGAAGAAAGAGTAATACGATGTGAATAAAAGAGTAATATGAAGGAAAAGAAGAGTAATGTAAATGAAAAGAAGAGTAATGGAAATGAAAAAAAGAGTAATATGAAGGAAAAGAAGAGTAATATGAAGGAAAAGAAGAGTAATATGAAGGAAAAGAAGAGTAATATGAAGGAAAAGAAGAGTAATATGAAGGAAAAGAAGAGTAATATGAAGGAAAAGAAGAGTAATATGAAGGAAAAGAAGAGTAATAAGAAGTAAAAGAAGAGTAATATGAAGGAAAAGAAGAGTAATAAGAAGGAAAAGAAGAGTAATGAGAAGGAAGAGAAGAGTAATAAGAAGGAAAAGAAGAATAATATGAAGGAAAAGAAGAGTAATAAGAAAGAAAAGAAGAATAATCAGAAGGAAAGTATTAGTTAAGTGAATGAAAAGAAGAGTAATAAGAAGGAAAACAAAAGTAATAAGAAAGAAAAGAAGAATAATATGAAGGAAAAGAAGAGTAATGAGAAGGAAAGTATTAGTAAAGTGAAGGAAAATATTAGAACGAGAATACACAAGGAATGTTAATAATAGTTGGACGGAAGGATAATGAATCGAAATAGAAACTCAAATCTTTATATCGCTCCTGACCAGCAGGAAACCGGGAACTGAGACGTGCTAAATTTATCATGAAACCCCGAAGTTCTATTTGGGAAAATATTTCCTCCGTTTTATAACAATTAATTTGATCCAATTAAAGAACCACAAAAATATATAAATATGTTTTGGTTTTGGCACCTCTATGGTGCCGATTCGCTACAAATAGCAACAGTAATTAAATTCTACTGAACACTCCAAGCCTTTCATGGGTAACTAAAGAAGAAATATGTTATGTATAAAAGTATTTGTCATTGTTTTTTTACAATCTGAAATAATGAAGTGAGGGAAAATTTTAAAAGTAAATGACTGTAAAATAGTTTTCATCAGAACATCGAATTAGAATTAAATCACTTTGCAATTGTAAAACATAAGCAAAATGAACGCGCATTGCGAAACACAATTGATTGAAGATTTGGAATTGACCGAGAATTCATACTTTGCCCGTGAGATTATGTAATGAAAGAAATATGATATTTCGGATAATCCATTTCATTAATTCAATATATAATTCATGCTGTAAATAAATGATTATCTTATTTCAATCTCACATAATTAAGGTAAGTTCCGATTTATCGGACGGTGTCACATTTTTGAACATAGGTATAAAAAATGTATTATAGTTATTATTATTTCAATTGTTAGAATCCGTGATATTTTAAAGGTTTCAATAATACAAATCAATAAAAAAAATGTAATTAATCAATTAAACATATATAATGGATCACTACTATTGTCTCGGTGGTTTTAACGATTACAATTAGGAGAAGGATCCTTTATAATATGATACCTATTATTGAACCATATCATATATATCTTGTACAACTCAAAAAGCTACTATTATTTAATTAACTTGAGTTTATTTTCTATCTAACTATGAACAGTTTTTTTCTAATAAAATTGAATGAAAACTGCATTATTTAAACCCTATTTATTTTTTTAAATATTCAAATATTATAGAGTTGATGAATCACTTTTTGTATATTTATATGTTATTTAATAACAAAACTTAGCATCATATCATATTTTAAACCCATTAAGATTTTAATATGCAATAATTTTACCGAAAAAAATAATTGAAGAATTATACATACCTACTTTATTGCAGGAAAATATTATATATTTTCGTTATAATTTACCTTTTTTAATCATTTTAATCAATTATTGAGCACGAATTATTTATTAATTAAGGGAAATAGATATTGAGCAAAATAAAAATAGGGATCATTCATAACAAATACACAGCTTTTCATAATTTTTCCTTCAAAAAGGAGAAACTATTTCGCTGATATTTTATTTTCATATTTTTCCTTAACTCCATCATTTCAAAAATAAAGGACACGAAACAACAAAATTGTCTGTGTTTATAATATATTTCTTCTATAGTTACCCATCAAAGGCTTAGAGATAAAGTGCTCAGTAATAACTTGTACGTTCTTTGGAATGAGTGGATATCGAAAGAAAACTATTAATTATTTTTGAGGACCTTCAAATTCTTTAAATCATATGTTGTAGAACAGAGAAAATATTATCCCAATTAGAACTATTGGTATAAACATTGATTACAATTCGCTTTATTTACTGATGATTTATTATTTTATCTAGTAATTATACATATCGCTATCCATACTTACTATAAATGAACCTATTTACCATCAATTGTTTATGAATGTAATTCTTTTATTCTATCAAGTTGTATAAATAAAGCTTGCATTTTAGTTTTGCAAACTTGAAGCTTCGAGTTATCTGTGTCAGTTCCTGATTTCTATTACTGATAGTCTTTATTGCAATCAATGTTTACACCAATAATTATTTTATTTGGGATAATATTTTCTCTGTTCAATAACACAAGATTTGATCCAATTGAAAGACCAAAAAAATATTCATTAAATGGTAATATAGATATTCATCTTGAAGGGGGGGGGGCGATGCCAGACAGATCTAGAAGTAGTGGGAAGGGGGGACCAGTATGGTCAGAAGAGGGGGAATGAACCTAGGTTCGAAAAGGAAATAAAGTAGAAGAAAAAAGGCGAAAAGATCGCATTGTTTGAGTGGGGATCATTCCAATGAAGAACTGTAGTTAATTAGTACTGAACACTCTACGCCTTCTGTGGGTAACTGAAGAAGAAATATATTATAAACACATTTTCCTACTTATATTATTGAAGAAAAATAGGAAAAATAATTGTAATGGCCATATTTTTATATACGATTTAAAATTTGGAATCTTTTTATAACTCTGAACCTACCAAAAAGATTATGTTAAGAGTTATTTAGTTTTGGATAAGCTGAAGATCCTTTTCAATAAATTATAAATATTTCATGTTGTAAATGGATGATTATCTTATTTCAACCATATTAATAATTAGTATAAGTTCCAATTTATCGGACGGTTTTGCATTTTCGAACATATAAAAAGTAGTTCTTTTGTGTTGCATCCAGGATATTTCTCAGATATCACGGATACGGATTAGGATGACGAGTTAGTTTAGTTCAGGGTTTTATCAAAGGTATAATGATTACTCGGAAGATCAGAACTTACCATATAATTCTAACAGTAACTGTAATAATTTGATTTTAATATCATTGTAGTCTATATCAATTATATCCGTTTAATTGAAATAATTAATTTCATATGTCTCACATTTTCTATAGTACCATCAAGTTTCCAATAGTCAATTCTACCATTATTTCTTTAAAATTGCACACCGTTTTAGGAAGTATTGACCAGTTTTACTGGTCAAGGTTGTAAAATTAGTGTTCCTCAAAATTAGGTCAGCAAACTTTTGTCCCTATAATATTTTGTGCAGTATGTATATTAATTTAAATAGCTTTTGTTTGCTTATTAAAGTATCAATTAAGTTTTCTAGTGTTAGTGCTAGATTCACCATTGATATAAACCTCCATTTCTCTACATGGTCAATCTTTATTCTCTTTTACAGTTAAATTTTTATTTTTTTTATTTAGTATTTAAAATTACTGTTCATTTCTTCTAGCAATCCTTTTCTATAAAATGTCCTTTCCTGTATTTTTTCTTCTTTGAAGTCTTTTCTACTCAATTTTTCTGCCACTAAGTCTGGTATTTAATTCATGCTCTCACTATATGCAGTTACTACTATGTTCCATTTATTTATAATTTATATTATTTAGAAAATTGTAGCAACCGTATTTTGAATCTGGTTACAGGTACCGTTGTCATTTCCCTCCAACAATAACTGTAATAGCCAATTCCAATCGGAGTATTTTAGGATTCTCCTTTTACTGAATATTCTCCTTATCAACGTGTATGAACCTAAAAACAAACGAACACTATTTGGAGGTGCATGAATTTAAATATTTATGGTGACTGAAACCCTAATCTGAACTAATTTTTCATGAACCAGTTTACAATTACCCTTAATATTAAATCAATTAACCATACCATAAAACTTAATTTTAAATACTATATTCAGTTGAAGGAAAATAAATTCCTCTTACATTTTATATTTAAGATAGAAAAGGTGTAACCGTTCAAAAACTTGAAGCTTACCATAAAAGTGCTGGTAAATGTGTTATCTCACAGACAGTCGGTATATTTCAGCTAAAATTGTTAAACTACCTGTACTTTATAGTCTGCTTGACTTAGATATCGGAATAATACGAAATATGAAAAACTGTAGTTTTGATTGGGATGACATATCCTACGTTCAATAACATGTAATTTGATCCAATTGAAGGACCACAAAATTATACAGATTACACTTAGCTGATGTCCACAGTGTGCCGATTCTTAACAAAGACTAAGAGTAACTAAATTCTACTGAGCACTCATAGCCTTTGATGGGTAACTACAGAAGAAATATATTATATACTTAGATAAAGGTATTTATCATTATTTTTCTTACTTTTGAAATGATAATCTGAAAGAATTGTTCTAATCTAAATCTTTCCTTTCAAATGTCCTATCCGAATTACTAAATTACTTACTAAATGTATTTATAAGACTCGTGAAACTATTGTGTTAACCACTAAAAATTCAAGGTTTGTAACAGTGGAAATAGTGATGTGATTATTTAGCTGGTGGTACTTATAAATTAAACTATTTCTTAATTCTCTTTAGAATAAAACCAACCTTCTCAACTAAACCTTCGTTAGACGAGGACCTTCCCTATCTTCAAATTGGCTTACGGGCCCTTTTGTAATTTAAGTAATGGTAGGTACGTCGTTTGAAATTTGAATCTCATAATTTTTGGCAGAAACGGTAACACAATTGTTAAGAATTATTTTCTTGTCTTCCATAAGAATTCATAATAAAGCAAAGTCATCGTTACCTCTTGTTTCTATTATTCCTTAACACAATTAATAAGAACTCTGATAGGAATTCCTAACAATAACTCATAAATCTATAAATATTTAATTGGAGCTTATTTCGATTTTTTCATATTGAATGGAATAAAAAAAAATGCATATCAATTTCATCAATATTACAATTTTGGAATGCATAATATGTTATTCATGCAATAACTAATGCTCACATCATATCATGTTTTAATATTCAATATACAGTACGGACCACAAAAAACTAAACCAAAATTCAACTACAATTATAAAGAGATTGGTAGCCTGATCGACTATATATCCTCTTTTCATTAAATGATTGTAATACTACTTTAGAAATATTAAGGGATTGAATGAAAATATGGATTACGTTTAGTTAATGCTATTAGAACTCGAAACTGTTAGTTATACAATTTAAATAAGTTAGGTACGAAGTAGAGTAGTTAACTGAAACATAAACATTGTAAACTATTAATATATTTTATTTACTAATTCACTCCAGAATTTGAGGACACAAAATTAGATACTGCGAAGAAATAACACTCAATATGTATAAGGAAAAAGAAACTTGAAAGAACTTTACAGTAGAAACGAATTATAAGCTGTGAACAATATATATAATATAAACTAAATTACTTAATATTAATACTGAATGGCTAAAAAATACTGAATACTACAAGTAAATACCCACACCCTTCACTCTCCAATCATTTCTCAAACTCCAACTATTCTTCGTGGGTCAAGGAATTAACAACCTATATAGTATATAGACTCATAAATGTTAAATAAACTACCCAGGGATAAAATTATAGGGGGGACATAGAAGATTATGGTAAACAGACATTATGGGGGGCTAGATCTTACATAATTATAGATAATATTCGATAAATATCATCCATTGGCAAAAAATCCTATAATCATCTATAATCACCCTAATATTTCCCAACCATGATGTATAGTAGATTATATCAACCAATATATTAACCAATACCAATAAAATTTTCTGATAATGTTCCTTATATGAACTTCTATGAATGAACCATCTTAAATCTACGAAGATTTTCTGATAATAATCCTATTATGAATTTGAATGGCTATAACATCTTAAATCTGCGAAGATTTTCTGATAATAATCCTACTAGGAATTTGAATGGCTGTAACATCTTAAATCTTCGAAGATTTTCTAATGATATTCTTTATATAAACTTCTATGACTGATCCATCTTAAATCTCCGAAGATTCTCTGATGATATTCCTTATAAGAACTTCTATGGCTGATACATCTTAAATTTTCGAAGATTTTCTGATGATATTCCTTATATGAACTTCTATGGCTGATCCATCTTAAATCTTCGAAGATTTTCTGATGTTGTTCTTTATATGAACTTCTATGGCTAAACCATCTTTAATCTTCGAAGATTTTCTGATAATATTCCTTATATGAACTTCTATGGGTGATCCATCTTAAATCTTCGAAGATTTTCTGATGTTATTCTTTATATGAACTTCTATGGCTAAACCATCTTTAATCTTCGAAGATTTTCTGATGTTATTCTTTATATAAACTTCTATGGCTGATCCATCTTAAATCTCCGAAGATTTTCTTATGATATTCCTTATAAGAACTTCTATGACTGATCCATCTTTAATCTCCGAAGATTTTCTCAGACAGAAAGTTTATAATAGTTACCCCATAAAATAATAATTATTACAGTTTTCTATCATTACAGTTAATTATGACAGTTGTGTCTGTCCCAGTACCTACGCTTGTCAACTTGCTGTCAGTAAGGTGAAGAAGTGGAAGAGAACCTGGTAGTTGTGTCTGTATATATTGTTAAAGGTCCTCTCCAAGCAAATATTTTTATTGCCTTATTCAACGAGGCTAATGTTTCTTATCATTTTGCTGCAAACCGCATCGAATTTGGTAGCATATTTTTAATTTTATATGCTTTTAAAGATTTTTATAATCAAAACTCTACAAAACCTATTTTACTTCCGACTTACTAATTTAAGAAATTTTCAGCCTGAAGAAAAAGAATGCACACCATTTGTTTTGATTGTCAATTAGGTATTAGGTTTAATAAATCCATTTAATATTCGTGTAAATGTATAAAATTGGATAAACTTATTATAGAAACGTTTATATACCCTAGAAAACAATTAATATATAAAATATAGGCCGAAAACGCATGGCTTGTTTATAAAATTCAAATTTGTAATCAAAACAAAGAGTGTACAATCTTCTTCTTGAGCATCAGATTAGTGATTCGCTCAATTGTAGCTCACAAAGTATTAAAAAACTTTAAAAACAAATTATAAAATATATACTGAACCGAATTGTGTGCGGTTTGCAGAATAATGATCGTAGACCTTAGTTCTATAATATTATATTATAAACTCATTTTTTTCCCGGAGCCTGGAGAGGACCTTTAAAATATGTTGTCTCATTTTTTAATTAGACCTTTATATTTTTTGTTTTCTATATTGTTATGAAATTGTGATCAGCGCAGGTAATAAAGAAAGAATGTCCAAACTTGCAATTTTTTGGCGAGTTTGTGACAATTATTTTGAGTCCTTCAATCGCAAATGGCGAGAAATATCTAATTTTCTCCTATGCTACAATGTTATTTTGGAGAAAATTTATGATAATTTGATCATTTGCACAAATGATCAATTTAAAGACAAATGGAGAGTTTATGAGCCATACTATTTTACTTGGTGATCAGCTGAACTTCAAAAAACTATCTTGCCACTTTTTGACTGAATTCCACACCTTTTTTAAAGTTTCCGGGCAGAACGGAATAACCATCTTGGTTATCCAACAGCTTTAGGTGGTCTTTGGTTCAAAGCAACCAAAATCGAATAGAAGAAAAAGAAATTATTAACTTCGGTAACTAGATACTACTACCCATGAATTAAATAGTTAGAAGGATAATCGCACTCGACAGAAATACCGACAAAGAAAAAGAAGGTGACGTCACATGGAATACGATTTCCGATTTCACTGTTCTTGCATTGTTTACTTTGAGTTTATATCTAACTAGTCAGCTATAATGCCTTTTCAATGCAGAGTATTTGATTGTTCTCAAAGACAAAGTTAACAGTCTAGGACTCTAGTTAGTGTTAATTTATTTAGATTCCCAAAAGATATTTAGCTTAAGAGACAATGGATAGCGAAGTGTGGACGCAGTGACAAAGTAAATACAGATAATGCTCGTGCATGCTCTCTTCATTTTGAATCAGAGAATTTAAACGAAATTTGAAGTATGAACTTTTAAATATCTCTGTGCCTGCCCTACTAAAATCAATTGAAGAAGATGCAGTTCCTACCTTGCTCATACCTTCAGCATCTCTTCCCTCATCTGAGACTGTCACTCAAAATGCTGGTCTTGCAGACTCTTGCTCCTCCACATTCCATGATTCCTCCACTAAACTTCGTGAGTTTAAGTTGCCATTATGATTGTATTATGTATATAAGTATAACTTAGGTACCCAAATTAAATTTCCATTCTAGGCTAGGTACCAACCTACTCTATAGTTCCAGACTGCAGAATATGGAACATTTTCCCAAGACTCTGTCCTCTGAGACAAATCTGAGCCCACTTTTAGAAATTTGAGATATTGGAGAGAGTTTTTGAATTAAATCCTATGTTACCATTAATTTAGCTGAGGGAGATTTTGAATTAATTTTTATGTTAGCCGTTAGGTACCCTGAATCTGAATGACTGCATCAGCGTCTGACGGTCTGAGTGACTGAGAGTAGGTAATTATGTATCAATTTAAGTCTCTGAGAGTCAGGATGCCTTATGCAGACTCTCCATTTCTCTCACCAGCTCTCAGAAAAAATAACCAATTTTTCTCCAAAATGGGCTATTATTGAAAAATACTCTCCAAATTAACATTACAACATATGAGATACTTAGATATTTCAGATTTCTCTCCATGAGGAGTTGAAAGGCTCAAAAACATTGCCCTTTTCTCTCCATTCAAATGGCAAGAAAGGTAATGCTTTATTACTTGGGGTAATACTAGCCAATAAATTGGCTAGTGGCGCTAGTCCAGACTGACAGACTCAGAGTCCTCTTTTGGGACTCTCTCTATTTTTGGATGGCTAGTTTTTCTTAATTTTCTCCTAGGTTTTTCAGGTATATTTAAAATATTTAACATTGTTTGATATTGCCATCATGTTTGTAGCTATAGCTATATTAAATACATAGCTATATACTAAATTAGATTCTAGTCTAGGCTAGTCAAAGATGCATCATTTACCATATAAGTTTTTTTTTATTCATTTTTACTTCCCATCTTCTGTTTGTCCATCTTGCCTTGTGTAGTTCTTATTAAATTGTAATATGTATTTATCAGATTCAAATTTCTTTATTTATCAGATATACCTATTCATCATAACTAATTAAATCTCTTTTCTTACAGTTTCTGCTCTCTCCAGGTTCTGCTTTCTCCTGGGAGGATAGACACAAGTGCAAATCAAACAGGAAAGTGGTGGACTTCACTGTGGAAGAGTTGACTGCTTCACAACCACCAGGTAGCTAACTAATACATCATCAATGCCTTAATTCATTATGTTATATGATATTTAAATTGAGCCTTTTACATATGTCAATTGCTTGCTGTTCTTATTAGCTACATAGTCTGAACTTTAAATAATTTCAAGTTGTGTAAGAGGCATCCCATTTTTCTTATACCTTCATCAGTAGCTACAGCATCAATTTACATATTTTATTTTTAGCAGCTAAATAAAAGACCATAGTTATGACTCCTATTCTCTGTTTGGATTATTTAATTTTTACTTCAAAAATTGATTTTTAGTGTCATTGGTCTGGGGCTTTGATTAATTTTAAACTTTTATTGGGCCATCATATTTGTTTGACTATAAATATATATTATTGGCTTTTCCGGGGGGCATATAGTCCAGGAGATCCAGTTGGTGAATATATATAGATTTCATTCTTGCGAATGAAAAGATCAGGGTGGCCCCGACCCTGTATCTTCTGTAAAAGGGTGCTATATGTTTAATAAAAAAAAATATATATCATGAGATATTCCTGATACCTACTGGACATTTGACACTTACATATCAATCTACGTTTCTACATGACTTCTGTGATTTATATAATTAATTTCTTCAGATTGTTATCTTACTCCGATGTAGACAAGCAAATAGGTATATAAAATTTTAGAAAGATATTTCTTGTTACAGATGAAGATTTCCAACCCAAACTAAATGCTGCGTGGGATACAGCACAGCTGCTGCTTGGTAAGTAGCTTTACTCTTTTCAAATTATATAGCTACTCTGACATTCAAAATATTAAGTTGGCCAAAAAGTGATATCTAGCTAGTAGCTACTACAGCAAGTGTTATCAGAGGCAATGTTAATGTCCCCACTTATGTATCAAAATAATATTTATTACCTATGCTTTTTATTTTTGTTTCTTTCTTAAATTGCAGTGTCTAATTATTGATATACCAACAGATTCCACCTGTGAAGGATATCAAGCAACAGAAACCTCAAGCAATGCAGACAGCACAAACTTTAAATGTAAAGTTCCCAAAGAGGTTGTCCAATTTTATATGAGGTGTAGGATTTACTTTCGTATAAAACGTTTAAATAGAAAGATAATTCAAGATAAAAGAAAGGCATTGAACAAGTTCTCCAAACTAATTCATTAATATTTTGTTAATTTAACTATGAAAATATGTATTATTTTATTTTTTTTGTATCATGGAAATTCACCATTTTCATTTTTTTAAACGCTACTTGCAGTTTTTGAGGATATATATTATAAACCACAATATAAAGTTAGTGATCTATGATTTTCATTCATTCCTTAATTGA
This sequence comes from Caprella mutica, assembly GCA_947561585.1. Lineage (NCBI taxonomy): Eukaryota > Metazoa > Arthropoda > Malacostraca > Amphipoda > Caprellidae > Caprella > Caprella mutica. The sequence goes on from CANNZV010002262.1 coordinate 116,333, forward strand.
AGAAATCCGCCGATAAATATTAATTATATATATTTCACCCTATCGATTTTATCTTGATAAATAGCTAGTTCATATAAGTTGATGACTATATTTTTATATTAGAATTTACTCTCTATATTTCTGCAATTTCAATCATTGTTGAAGGAATACACAATCGATCGTAGTCGACACAAATCCAATTATTATTGAATATCATCTGAGCCATGAGTTAAATAGTTTAACTATTTAATTCATGATCTGAGCTAAATTTAATAAATGATTTCAGTATTAGGTATATATATAATTATATGTTAACATTTACGATGTATTTAATTATATATTTGACCAAGCAATCAAAAGTTAATTCATGAAGATCTATAACCAAATATTTCCGATGTGAGTATCTGTATACCAGGTGACGTCATGAGTCGCGCGCGTGACGTCACACTTTCACGCCATTTTCAAGTGCGATTATCCTTCTAACTATTTAATTCATGCTACTACCTAAACCTAGGTAGGCTTGTGTGTCTATTAATCAATGAATCAAGGAAAGATGTCAAAGAACAGTACCTAAGTCAGTAACTAGGTATCAGTATTATCACTAGGGTGAAGTAGGTAAATTGCGGCACCCTAACCAACTGCGGCCTCTAACAACAGAAACATCATAGCTTCAAAACACTCTTTAAAAACTTAAATTAATAAATTATAGCCTGCATTGCTCTTATTTTGAAAGTTATGCAACATTTTAATGTAATTTAAAAGAATCTCATGAGAGGGCCACAATTAAAAATTGAAGTGCCGCAATTTAGCCGCAATTTACCTGCGTGACCCTATTATGCTAGCTATATAAATATTATGTTTCAAAGTGTAGACATATTCACCAGGGTGACCGGACGTTTCGTTCCTGAACGTTTCGTATTCGGACATTTCGTACCCGGACGTTTGTTACTAGAACGTTTTGTTACCAGGACGATTCGTTACCATTTTTTTATGAAATGGAAACTATTTTTTATCAGACAATTTTATCTTAGACTACAATTTTATATCAATCCCATGCATTATAAATTTTTACTACCTTAAAAATAATGTCTACTTTTTAAACATATTTTTTATTCGTTTAGTTGTACACTGATTTTAATCAGACGTATTAAAATTAATAATCACTACTCAATTTCTTTGATTAGAAAAGCTGGAAGTGAAAATATCATGGATACCAATCGATAGAGAAGTTAAATAACAATAATTCTATTTTTTTTTTGTCCTCATATGATCGAAAATGTGGTTCAGTCCGAGAACCCGGAGCTTACCTACATTGGGAAAATCTTTTGTTTTTTCATATTTTGGAAATTGTTTTATCGTTAGTGTTAAATTGCTATTACCAGATGTTACAAGTTACCGAATGAAAATAACTTAATGAAATGAAACATAACCTTCCGCAATTTTGCGAAAGTAATAATTATTTTCGTTCATATAAGAAAAGACTATATAATTTAACATTTCAACTCTTTATTCTTATTCTTATATACTATTTTCTATTATGTTCGAAAACTTCTAGTAATTGGTTCACATAGGGAAAATATTCACAGATTTAAATACTAGTTGTGTAGTAATTGTGAATCTTCTTTATCAATTTATTTTATCAACAGAAATCTACATTGGATAAGATCTCTGGGGCACATACAATGGAGACAACAAGGATGATTATGAAGAGGTTGATCTCGCCATCTTTGGCTATGAGTTTTTCGCTCACTGGTCTTGGGGAGAAGAGAGTCAAGTCCAAGAATAGCTTCAAGGATCATCCTATAGCGACTCCAATAGTTGGTACTATTTTATACATAGACGCATCGTATCAAACTAATTGAAAATTTTAGCTAAATCTTGGAGCATAACAGAGGCTCTATCCTGAAGAGTGATTTTCATTCATTTATAATTCTTGACAAGATTTATATTGTATTGTACAGAACTATCCTTCTCATAAAGATTAATTGAATTTGCCTTCAGTAATGAGGGTAAAAATAGTGGATAACAATTTTTTTCGCAGCTTGTTGAATATCACCATAAAATTCTTCCAATCCCCGTATTTATTAAAGAAAGTTTATCTTTCTTATTTTCACAGATTCAATACTGAAGAAACAGGATTGCTCGAGAGCAGAGGTGCTCTCCTGTGCCAGAGATATTCTAAAAGGCGCGAGGGACTGGGAAGGAGGTAGGAGACGAAAAGCTAAAGTTCCATCCTCTGTTCCATCACCATCACCATCGGTTCAATCCCCTCCACCCTCAGTTCAACTCCCTCAACCCTCAGTTCAACTCCCTCCACCCTCAGTTCAACTCCCTCCACCCTCGGTTCAACTTCCTCCACCCTCGGTTCAACTCCCTCCACCCTCTGTTTAATCCATTCTACCCTCAATTCAATCACTCATCTCCCTCCCTTCCTCAGTTCAATCCCCTCCACCCTCAATTCAATCCAATATCTTTTTAGTATTGATTGTGTATTCGTAGAAGTTCTATGTATTTTCTTATTAAAGAATGAGTTAAGATAAACCAATATTTCACTGTCCTTTGTACTTCATTTAATAATGCTGGGCTCTAATATTTAAATATGTTGATAAGGCTTTAAAATAGTTATGTTTAGCTGTTAGTAAATGACGTGGTTATTTGAAACAGTTTGTTCCAGATGATCATGAATTTTGTTTTTATCGTAAATGATAATTGAATTTTTATTTTCTGAAATGTTATAACAAATAAAAACCGTTCATAACAAATAATAGATGTTGGTTTGACCAAGAAATTGTCATCTGTGGTTATTGTCGTCTTTCATCGGATAATTACGATGATCTTCAGAGGTGAATCCTTTGATATATGATAGATTATAGGTAGGAAATTATATCAAAACTTCCTTCAAATCAACTCCTATAATCATGGGTGAAGTTATCAGATATTATGTTGGAAGCTATATCCGTTAGTTTCTTCGGATAATAACGGAGATCTTCGGGGGTAAACCCTTTGATATATGTTAGATTATAGGATGCAAATTATCTGAAAACTCCATATGTATAATATACTATGATCTTCTTTAATTATAGGTGAGATAATCAGATATTATGGGAGATACCCCCCTTTAATTATAAGAGTGAAGCACCCCCAATTCTCTTCTATGATTATGGTAGAAATACTCCTTTAATCTCCCAAAATCTTCCATGATTATGGGTGAAATCATCTGATAGTATAGGAGATTCCCCCCTTTAATTATAGGAGTGAATATGGTAGAAAACTTGGACATAAGCACCCCCAATTCTCTTCTATGATTATGGTAGAAAGACTCTTTTAATCTCCCAAAATCTTCCATGATTATGAGTGAAATCATCTGATAGTATAGGAGATTCCCCCTTTAATTATAGGAGTGAACATGGTAGAAAACTTGGACATAAGCACCCCCAATTCTCTTCTATGATTATGGTAGAAAGACTCCTTTAATCTCCCAAAATCTTCTATGTCCCCCCTATAATTTTCTCCCTGGGTATTACCCTATTTGCCATAATTTAGAATATTTCTTATGAAACACGTTGACAACAATTGCTCAAAACGCAGTCTAGCTTAACTGACTTTTCCAAAATTACCAGTTTTCGTTATAACTTCTGTATCACATGTCCCATGATAGCGAAAGGAGCTGAGTATCTATGTGAGTACCTATTGATCTAATCTGTATGATAGAAACATGATTTTATCTGTATGCCAAAAACAGTGGTATAATTGTAGTTCGCATTGTTACAATTTAATTCGGGTTCAAAATATTGAAAGTGGTATATATTTGTACCACTAAGTCTATCAGTGATACACATAGTAGTACAAATGTGTACCAATACGTAGTCTACGTGTTATCCCTATTGATTTGACTGTCAGAATCAACGGGAGAGCTTGACTATGTGTTAAAAAAACATGTCTTATTTATAAACCTACGGTTTTGTATTTTTTACAAGTTGTTAGTATATATACTAAACTAATGTTTACCAAATTTCAAGTAAAAATATTAAACATAGAAGGAGAAATAAATACAACAGTATTTAAGACATTGGGAGCTGAGAGACCACAGCTGTGATTGGGTGGAGTGTGACCCAATCACAGCTCGCCCATATATCAGTAATTGATTGAAATGTGGACATATCCGTGTGTATTGGGTAACCAAACTGTAATTATAGGTTGCCACTCATCACCAAAGTACAATTAATTCCTTAATTTACGAGATTTACGCTGATTTATGCCAATACGTAAATATTTTTTAACTTTTAAATACAAAAATATATTTGGTATTTATGTATGAACTGAGTCAAGAAAGGCCAGTAAATTCAAAGGAATGACATGAAAGGTATGAGGTTATTTGAAAAAGCTGTGTCTAGAAAACACACGTCAAACTTATTAGGGTTAAGCGAATGAATGATATTTAATAGTTAGTATTGATGATTTCATCACTGAACAACAATCATAACCATATTCAAAACTTCGACTATACATAACTATACTGTTCATAACCTTATTTTGAGACAGCAATCTGTAGATGTGGCACATCAGCAAAGTTAAAGTTGAGCAACCGTGTACGAGTTAATTATTAATTGTATTGATAAATTGTACATTAACTATGTACATATTACTTCATACTTCGATATTAGCCCGGAGATTAGCTGCACTTTGATGGAAAAAATCATGAATTCCTTTTGCAGTTATGTACGCCAGTTAACTCAAACTAAATGGGGTAGGAATGTTTTTTACGTACCTAAGCAAAATTTTAGAATCTGTTCTTTTGATTGAGATCTTTTTTATACTTCTAACTACAATAATCTAGAAACAGCAGCCAATTGAAATGTGAACTTTTTTTGAGACACTCGGTATACTAACCATCTGCAATTTAAATTGAAAAACAAAATCAAAGAGGTGAGTTTTAAATATATAGAATATTTTTTTAAAACGTTGCCTTTTTTGAGAAATCGAATTGCTATTATTTCACCTTTTTCCAAGTTTCAGTATGTAACTGAATTGATTGTATTTGATTGGGACACTAAAAAACCGCCTTTGGCACTGTAAAACGAAAAAGACGTTTTGGTATAAGCGTTACAGTCTTTTTCCATTATCCTTTATGTGGAATTTTTCCCTGAAATTTCATTCTCGAAATAGTTTGAATTTGAGGTAACATTTTAAGATTGTATTTAAACAATGTAATATTTTATACTATTTAAATTTTCTTTCCACTAGCCGTTTGTTTCGATACAAGGTCAATATTTTTATCAATACTATTTATGAACCAATGTAATTGAAACAATATTGCATTCACTTAAACTTTTATTTTAATAATAGACAATGGATACATACATTCTACAAAACACACCGAATTTGAAAATCACTCTAAATCAGACAAATTTTCAATCATTTATTTATCTATGATAAAGCAATTGAAACTATAAATTATTTCTTTCATTTAACATTATAAGGAACTGAATTACCTCCTTGTTTCATTATTTAATGAAACTGTGGTACTAAGAAGACAGCAATCAAATTTGAATGTAGTTGCAGTCAATAGATGTTATTTTAAAATGTTATTTAGGTATGCTCATTATTGGTCATTCATTAGTCAAAAAAAATGCAGATTCATTTCAATGCGGAGTTTTAGTTTAAATATCTGCTCAGATGAATGAAAACACCTTATAACGAGTTGGTTTTCAAAATTTAGAGATATTAAATAGACTCGGAGGTAGCCATGCATCAGAATACCAGATTTATATTTATGTAACTATTTGAAAACATGAACAGCCCACCACAACTGAAGATATTAAGTCAAACATCAGATAGGAAATCAACAGCATTGAATTTTCAACACTACCTAAAGTCTTGTTACCGACCTTCAAACTAGTGCATCATGGTTTAGCAGTTGGTAGAACTATTTTGCGTGAGATATTTTGAAAAGTAGCTTACATATGTGAAACTTAAGATTTTATCTTCAAAATGTTATATTATTTTTTATTTTATTCATTACCTTACGGCTTACATGCCTAACCCTAATAAGTGTGACTATCAGGATGTATATAAGAAGGTTTGACTATGTGTTTAAAAAACACATGTCTAATATATAACCCTACGGTCTGTATTATTTACAAGTTGTTAGTATATATACTAAACTAATGAGTACCAAATTTCAAGTAAAAAATTTGTCACATACGGAGAAATAAATACATAGGTGTATAAGACATTGGCAACCGAAAGAGCAGAGCTGTGATTAGGTGGAGTGTGACCCAATCACAGCATTACAATCACCCAATTGTAATGTGCTTAGAGACTATCAAGCTTTATATCTACGTTGCCAAACGTCACCACTTTATAGGTAATTCCTTAATTTACGCTGATTTACGGCGATACGTAAATATTTTTTAACTTTTAAATACAAAATACAAAAAGGAACTAAGTCAAGAAAGGCCGTTAAATTTAAAGAAATGACATGAGAGATATTAAGTAATTTGAAAAGGATGTGCTTAGAAAACACACGTTAAACTATTTTGGATTAAAAAGCGTTTTAAAATTGCCCACTATTAATGATGAACAGACAGACACTATGATGTATCGTTAAAATCTTTACTTCAACATTTTAAATTCTATCAAATTCCTTCGAATTGTGTATTCATTCTAATGTAAAATAAATTTCTAATTGAACATCTTACTACAAAACTTACTATAAGCAAAATAACATTTGTTTTAAAACTAATAATCTCCTAGACTCCTAATTATTGTTTGGAATATTTGGCAACATTCATCATAAATATGAGGTGACAAGCGACAAGAATATAGAGAGATAGTTCACCAAATGATTAGTTATGTCGCGTAGTTCTATAGATACCAATACGAACACCATTGAAGTGAAGATGAGATTAACCAACTTATAGTCTGGTACTATCACTAGGGTCTTGTGAGTATTATCAGCTAATAAAATGTGGTACTGAAGAATGAACAGCTCTAAGGATATACTACCACTCCATACGAAGAACTTCGAATAGTAAGATCTTGCTGTGGTGCTCAAGTTTCTCAGAATAACGAACACTCCTATCTGAAATTAGAAAAAAATTCTTTGTTTGATTATTAAATCACATCACACTCTAATGACTATCATATGTTACTGCATTCCTTGTATTATAATAACTCTGTCCCCTGTTGGCTCCTCCTCCACCTAAGCCCACCAATCAGAGAAGATTTGTCGTTAAAAACTATACGCCAGACTATCATGCTAACAAAACTGCTTCGATAGGAACTTATGCAGTAGTGACAATATCTAAAAAACTTATGAACTATTCACTATATTTTTAAGTTTTGGACGGAAGAAACAACCTTTTTCGAAATTTGTCGATGAAATATCCTTAAAATCATCATTGGAGAAACATTTTCTTTCATTATTTTATAATACATACTACAATGGAATTTTTCAATATCTGATACGCTAATAGCCCAATATTTAAAACTATGTTGGTCCATATTTCAAAGAATGATAGAACTACAAGTATGTGTGGTGGCTGTCATCTTACATAAAGAGTTACGTCACTGAATAAACTAAATAAGATTTTGTTGGTTTTAAATTCCTAAATAAAATTGCTGCCACCATTTATAAATAGTTACTTATATTTTCTTGTAAATACTTAATAAGCATATGGTAAATGAATCGTCAGCCAAGATGTCGTAAATCCTTTTTCAAATACGTAAATTAAATAGAAGACAAATGTAATAGGTATAGATAAACATATATTGTATTCAAAAATACTATATAAAAACATTGATTGAAATTACTTACTGGTATCCAAACGATCCATGGATGAAATCGATTATATGAAAATTTATCTTCATAAGAAAATGCGGTAAAACAGTAGAGTGAAAAGGTCATACTACAGACTGATGTCAACAACACTTGTGCTATCTGTCTTGTAGTTTTGTTGTGAAATTTGATATTATTCTTGTATGTACAGACGAGGGCCAGGAAGATTCCATAAATAATGCTGTGAATAAATTAATTTATATTTAAACTCCTGTTAAATAATTATCATTTACTATTAATTCACTATAGGATTATAAAACCTATATCGATCAAGCTGCCATCTGAACATCCATTCGTTATTATAAACAAGTATTTTCAAAGTAGAAGACTGAAGTGGTAGCGGTTTGAATTGGCCGTAAGACTCATCCTGAAAGAAATAGGTATGTGATTAACTATATTATTGTAGATTAAATAGTATTGTATATAATTTCACGATGACTAAATTATTGAAGAGTTTACCTGGTAATTAGGATCTATAAGTACCGCTTAGACTCTGTGCTTAAAATTAATTACGGTTACTTATTACTCAAGCACAAATTTTCTATGAGTAAAGGATCCATTAAATTAAATAAAACAGCAAAGCAGTGTAGGGTTACCTTCCTAAATATCTTCATATTTACATAAAGGTATTACTTTTTACAAATACTAATATATACTTATACATATTGATAAAAGAAACTAAACAATTTCTAAATTTGATTAAATTTGAGGGTCTTAATTATAGAACTCTTCGAATGAAAATCACTCTATCTTCAAAAGTGATCCACTCATTATTTGGTGACTATAGAATGTACTTACAATTGCCTCAGACATCAGCGTGATGGTTGCAGTCATTACTGTGACCATGAGCCACAATCTTTCTTTCAGAATGTTCTCATTACCACTTCCACCTCCATTTATAGCTACTGCCAAAGCCAAATAAGTGGCAGTGAACCAGAAGCTGATCAGAGGAACGAAGTAGTAGTTACTGTACGGTTGGTCCATCACCAGACAGAGCATTATCGTCCCAAAATTTAACCGGAACATAACCTGATTTATTTTATAAAATCAAAGTGAATCGAATTAAATACTTAATAGATTCAAATAATAACTGGAAATGAGCAAAAAATAAGCACATCAAATTTGAAATAGAAACTTAATTGGTGCATTATCAATTTCCTTTCTTTCTGAATATATCGATTAGCTCGAAATTTGAAAAATAGTTTGTTTCATGCTTTCATAAAGAATTCCATTAATATGAATTTATTAGCCTATAATACGATAATTAATTATATTTCTATGAACCTTCTGATAACCATTTTTCAAAAGGAAAATATGTACTTCATATGCCTATCATATATGAGATCGAAATCATCATAAACTCTATAATTACCAAAATGTATCTTCTGAAGTCAATGGTTTTCTTATTGTACGCATACAAACAATGGCCAAATCCAGTCATGAAAACATAACTAGAAACCAATACGCGAATGAAGATGTAAATTGGCAACACTTTGGAGGCTCCAGTGTAGTGATAAACCAGGATACACAATTGCATCCAACCTGAATTTAAGATAAAATATTAAATTGCAATTTAAAATTTGAGACTATCTCATTGATGACCATATTTAGAACAGCACAAAATTATAAACTTGTTTCACCTTTCCATTCGTCTGTCATTTTTCTGTTCAGGAATTTCTCGTCAGGTTGAGATCGGAGTGTCACCAATCCTATCACTAACATTATAATGATAGGCACAACGAATGATGAAACTGAAAACTCTTTTTCAGCAGTCAAGAATATTGGATATCTAAAAAAGAAATATGAGGTTTTCATGCATTCACATAAAATTAAATTTACATATATACGAGAATTTTAGGGTTGATATTTTCTTTCTTGATTTCCGAATAACCCGGTTTCATAGAATGTTTGCTACACGAACATGATTTTTTCAATTATTAGATTAAATTGAAGATAGACCAAGCAATTTACTATTAGTTAACTAAAATGAAGAATATTAGTGTTTTCATGGTCACTATAGAAAACTGATATCATTGACAAGTCATATTTCATTAAATTCAACGAACATCAATTAATGAAGATTTACTTACTTGTCACACATTGCAATATAAGAGAATATCAAAGTTAGTTTCAAACAGATCAGAGTGATGGACTTCAGATCAATTGAATTGGATGGCGACTTTTCTTCCTGAAACTTTAAAACACTTGTTAAAACGCCACTAAAACAATAGTGACATGCAAAAAATATGATACATCTTATTTTACTTCTTACGCCACTCGAAGATTCTTGATAAAATTGAGAATAGACTCCACGCCAAACTGATATTATCAACGTCAAGCAAGCACTGTAAATAATTGTCAGAAATAATCTTGAGTTTTGATACTGAAATTGATAAAATTTCTACCAAATGTCTATCTGAAATGGTATTTTCCACCATTAACTTCTAGGAATCTAAATCGACTTAACAGATCAGATAGTCAAGCTAAATATAGATATGGACACTCTTAGTGGCAAAAATAATATGGTTTCAGTACCCATTTTTTAGTACTGTGAGTGTATAAGTAGGTACTACGACTATATTTACGTTTTTTATCCTTTATGATCTGTAAAGATATATAAACCACTGCTAACAAATGAAATGAACCATTGTTGTACTAATAAATATGTTCTAAACTGCGCTAAGTCATTACGATCAGATAATACTCTCACCTTATTTGGAAAAGTGTCATCACTGCGAACTTCTCATTTCTTTTCTCAGAATTTACCATCCCATCAATGGCCGTCCTATTTGTAAATTCTTTTTGGCCGCAACACAAATCTTCATCTTCTTGCTCATGTGAATATTTATTACACATGAAGTTCATTAAGCTCTGTATCAAAAAGTTCAATATGGATTGAAAAAGTTTTGATAAATAGAAAAAATAACTGTAATATATTAAAATTTACCCAAGAGAAGGTAGATTGTGTCAAAATTTGATAGCAATATAACATTAAATTCATCTGGAAGATTAAATTATAGAATCATTTGATTTGGGTAAAACAAGTAGGCTATATTTTTTCAATTGAAATAATTCCTATTAATAAATACATCGATAGATTAGGAAAATATTTGATTATATAGAAGCAATAAGTTGCTGTTTAAAATTTAGTTTTCACCATATAGAAATATTTATTGTTTTCCTAACATGAAATCCGACCGTGCAGAAAGTCACTCAAATTTTAAAAGTGCTGCAAATTCTTTACGCTGATTCAATGTACATAATATTACCTGAAAAATTTGAATTTCTGTCAAATCTTTGTAGTGGACATAATCTCTGTAATCTTTGTTAATACTTAATGCAACTCTTGGTAAATTGAAGACTTCAACTCTTGATCCATTTAGTTCCTGGAGGGGTAAAAATCGCAAATATTTAAAGGAATATAACAAAATACTTTAAAAAATCAACGCAAATATCGACTAAGATATATCAATAGAAGTCTAAATAGGGTACAAGAAGTCTATCAATATCTACGTTAGTAAATAAAGAGTGGTCCAATAGATCCTCTTTTCACGGAGGAATAGAAAGGAAGTAAGCGTAATTAATCGAGAATAAGGAGTCTAGGTGAATTAGATCCTGTAACCGAAATGAACAGGATTTTTTTCAATGTGTAGATAGTCTCCTTACACTATTTCGCTTTCATTTTACTGATCAAAAAGTTAATTCTAATAAACATTAGAATTATCCAAATCGAATCTTACCTCACGTGCAATATCATTCAGAACATTGATATAAGGATTTTCCAAATGTGGTGGTGATGATGATTTTTTCTTACTAGGATTCACAGCTTCTGCCATTTTCCACAAAATTCTTGTATTGTTCTTGAATTCATTAGACATCTGAAGGAGAGGAACTGATTATGTATAATTATCATCTTCTAAAAAGTTTAAAGAATCATCTATTTATATGGTATTATTTTCTTCATCAGGAATCTTTTTCAATCTAATATATTATATCTAATTTAATTATTAATGTTGATTTAGAGGATCATAGTTAAATTTATTGCTGCAATTATTCTTGATAACTAATTTCCTACGGGCATTTAATTTTCTAAACCAATAATAAAAAACGATATATCCTTTGAAAATATTGAATTCAATCAAGTTTCTTAAAACTCTTTTTGTATATAATCAAAGGTAATTATAGCTAGGGTGAAGGATATAGGCTGCTTCAAACATCACCGGGATCCGTCCGGCACGTCTCCGGTCCGTATCCGTCACTCTCCTCACAGTGATTCAGTGTCAGTGAAAAAATGTATCGTTACATTAATTATGGTCTAACAGGGCTTGATTTTTATTGATATGCAGATTGATAAATTATTATTGATTATTTTTCTTTTGTAAACATGATGAATCTGTATATTTCTAGATCTCAATAAATTTATCATCATCATTTCAACGGACCTATTCACACAGCACCAGCTCCCCTCAGTGATAATAAATCACTGACCGGTGAAGTCCCGGACGGATCACGGTGATGTGTGAAGCAGCCTTATATATAAAATTTGTGAATAAAGGGTCTTAGTGGTTGATAGGTATTTTTATCACATTAACCCAAAACAAGAAACAAAATAATAATTATATTATTGGAAATTATTTTCCCTTCAAGTGATACTATAAAATTCGATATAGATTTTATAACGTTAATGATTTGATTAATTATATATTCTTATAAATATGCAATCAAAGAATAAACTATTATATTAGGAATGAAGTATTACATAGTTGGTAAAGCTATAGGGGTGAATAATGTACCCGAATTATTTTTTTAGAATCTTCTCGAAACTCGTCATAAATTTGTTGCAGAGGTTTCAGAGGTTGCTCGATCAGATAATGAATGTCTGAACCAAACAGCAACAAGTCAGGGGACTGCACCTCCTGTAACAAAAGTTAAGAATAAGATGTTATGAATAATTATTGTAACAAAAGGTAGGAATCATGTGTTATTATTATTTATTAGAGGGTTTAAAATCTACTTCGGAACCAAAGGTCAAATAGATGACGATTTGAGACACCATCATCGGTGGCTGTAATCATTGATTTAATAGGAAAATAGATAGAAAATAAAGATGGTATAGTGGTAGTAAATGGAGCCTATGTATAATTACTTATGCAAATTGCAGAAAGCTTTTATATATTTACATATTTATTTATGTGAAATCTTGTCATTTGCATAACTCAAAAAGTATTCAACTTAATTTTTTGATATTTGATGAGATATGATTGGTCAATATCCATGAACCATTTGATTATATTTTGAGTGCGATTGGGGCAAAGGTCAAGGTCATTCATAACACAAATTGTATTCAATCAAATTGCCTGAAATTTCGTGGGAAGATTGGTCATTATTAAGGAACCAGTTTATTGAGTTCGTATGGTTGAACTACGTTAATTTGTTTATAAATAAACTAAAAATAAAAAATCGCAGCTTCTTTATATGAGATGGAACTGCTTAGTCAGACTGCACTTTCATGCCCGAAGGAATTGTAGCATTCGGAATTAGCTACATAAACTGCGTCCATCGCTTTATTGCAGATCACTATTTTGTGAATAATTTTAATAATAATGATCGTACAGTAGTGAAACTTTAATCACTGGAAGATTGCTTCTATGTTAGTATCTTGCTGAAATATTTTTTTGAATCTATAAGAAAATTGGAAAGTTATGAACGTTTATGTATTTTGAAGGCATTTTAACTGTCCATCGTTTTATTGCAGTTCTGTGAAAAGGCCAAAAAATGGGCGATTAACTTCTAAAGAGAGGGTAAAAATTGTAACAGGTCCTGCAGAAGGGTTGACTCTTCTATATTTAGCTAATGAATTTGGGAGGGATAAGAGAAACATAGTTTATATTGTGTAAGATCCCGAAACCAACCGAAGGAGAGATGAGGGTACGAGGAGAAGCTTTTTCCCCTCGAAATATGCGAAAACTACACAGGCAGGTTCTAAGGCAGCCAAATAACACTTGTGCCTCCATTTTCGACAAGGCTGTCATTGGTTATTCGTTCAAACAGTGTCTTAAATGAGACGACAAGGAACGTGGAGCCCATTTCCAGGCCTCCTATGGATAAGACCCAAAAGGAAAAAGGCATTAGATGTACACAGAATTACATGAAAACAAACTTCCTACTTGTTCTTTTAACAGATGAGGAAAGAGCCACCCTTGATTGTCTGGATGGATTGGTTAAATTTTGGATCCTACTGGAACTATTTATCCACACTGGTTTCGTCGTCAACAAGGAGCCTGTGGCTTTATGTTTTGAGCGGGCATCATTGGTGAAACGTTAATTGGCCCTTTCCAAGTACCAGAGGGTGTAAACCTAACAATCCAATCCTACATTGGCTCTTTTGTTGGGTATTTGTTCCCTTGGCCTAATAGTTTGCAATTATCTCGTTGGCAAAAGATGATTTTCTTGCATTACTTCGCACAACTGATGCTTGAAGGGTTACAACTTCTTTCCTCATATCTCTGGGCATCAAGTGAGAAAGTCTCATGACTTGATTGCCTTGTTCTCTGGTCTTAAGCCCCATTGAGCATTTGTGACCGTTTCATTTGAGACATTACATCAGGACTGTTTTGACGCAAGACCAATGACAGCCTTGTCAAAAATGGAGGCACTAGTGTCATTTAGCTGCCTTATGACCATCTCTCCTTGGGTTTGTGTCGGGATTTTCCACAAAAGAAACTATTGTTCTCTTAACCCTTCCAAGATATAAAGCTAAATATAGAAGAGTCTTCCCTTCTGCAGGACCTGCTACAATTTTTACCCTTTCGGTAGAAGTTAATCGCCCATTTTTTGGCCTTTTCACAGAGCTGCAATAAAGCGATGGACAGTTAAAATGCCTTCTAAAATACATAAACGTTCATAACTTTCCAATTTCCTCATGGATTCAAAAAATATTTCAGCAAGATACTAAAATAGAAGCAATCTTCCAGTGACCAAAGTTTCACTACTGTACGATCAATATTATTAAAATTATTCACAAAATAGTATAAAGCGATGGACGCAGTTTATTATTTTAGAAAATCCCACCAATGAACACCTCTGTAATAAATTCTAAAGTAATTTGTCTAGGTATATTTCGCACGGAGTAATAAAATAATTAGTGATATGTATTTACAAGACAGCTTAGAGATTTTGATAATAAATGAATCTTTGAATGAAGTGTACAGAGCGGAGTAAATTAATCAGGTAAAGATTAGATATTCTTGTGGTTAGTAAACACTGTGAGAATTAATTCCACTACAGAAGATGTAACTGGCTAATGAGAGTTCATGTGAAGAATTCTTAGTATATAAAGGTATGAAATTATATGGTTCAGTTCAGTCAGTTCAGTCCAGTTGCCAGTTAATAGTTCTGTCTGGTTCAATTGCTAGAGTCAGTACCTTGAGTACAGTACTAGGAGACAGGCTCGTCCGGTCTGATCTGCCCTCATATCACTATATGCAATACTGTATCCAAGTTAATAAGAAATACATAACCCTTTGAGAACTGGAAGGTTGTCACCATTTACCCGTCAATGTATATACAAGTTCTTGCCATAATACAGCGATATTACAATATCGCTCTCTGTCACTCTTGTGACTAATATAAATACCCTATTATTTCAATCTACATACAAGGTGGCTAGATCTAGAGCGAACTGTGACTGGAAGCTACAGCTATTTTTTTAAGTGGTTAGTCCTAGTACCTGCGGTGACTGAAAGAGGTAGGGAAATCCAATGATATTGAAAAATTGGAGGAAAGAGTTGGTTATCTTAGGAATGGAGGTGGAGATTGGAATGAAGTGAGGTAATAGAGGCTACATAGAGAGTTAGTTCATGTCTAGACATTAACGAGTAATCTTCCCTTAATCTTTACAGCTTGGTCATTGATATTTAGTGGTTTTGTGACTCTAACAAGTTTGGAGAGATGTTCTGTGACAACTTTTGCAGAAATCATCTGTTAATTCGTTTCTAAAGTAGTGAAAGTTTATCATGGGTTCTAAAATGAATCTTTAATTATTGTGTGGATTTGTAACATTTTTAGTTCGAGTGTTAAATTGTATAATGTGTTACATAAATATTTTTGAAAAACTTATCCTAGCTGAAGCTTAAGGCTGGCAGAGAGATAGTCTTATACCTTGTATGCTTCAGTATCTTATAACAGTTGTTACTAGTAAATTGATTAATAACATAGTAAAAACATTAATAGACTTATTTACTATATAAAATTACGGTAATGCACGTCTTTTAAATCCTCTTTCAAAATAATTACAGAAATAAAATACCTGAAAGTACGTGAATAGGTCAATAGTTCGACTATCATTCATTAAATAGTTCCAGTAGCAGTCAACTTGAAATTTGACATTTTGGTTCGTGATGGAGGAATCAGTGTGGAATTTTGCTATTCTTTTTTCCTTTTGAGGAAATTTCTTAACGAAGAATTTCTTCCCATTGAATTTCAAAGGAGAAAACTGCAAAAGAAAAAAATAGATAGAACAATAAAATATAAGTTCATCACTGTAAACACTGTTATACATGTTGATTTTAAAAATGCAGAAGTCGATCAGTCATGTCACCAAACTAGTTCAGACAATTTCTTCAAATCAAATTGCCATTTTAGAGCACCATCACAAAAAAATATTAACTCGCAAAAAACTAAATGTCTTGACTTTGAAAATAGATACAAAAAAGTGGATTTTGATTATTTTTCAAATATCTACTTCGAAAAGTCGTTTCATTTTAAATTCAAATTAGAAAATATCAAAATCTCACTTATTCCTTGAACAGGTTTTTATTTTCTGTTTATGTGATTAATTTTGATCATTAAAACAAAAAGGACTAATACCATGACGTCAATTCTAATTGAATTGAGTTTTCTATATAACTACAATAAATATATTGTAACTAGCATTGACTTCTATACCCTTATTCATGAAATTAATTGAAATAAGATTGATATACAGTCAAACTCCTGAGTTATGAAGTATTGGTTACTTCATAACTCAGAACCACTTCAAATCTCAGGTGCACTTTAGTTTTCTATGATTAAAATCTTGGAGAAAACTATGGTGTTTGAGGTATAACTATGAGAAATTCTTTATGTATATCGTTTTCTATAAATATACTTCATAACTCAAGAGTTTTGCGTATTACAATAAGTTGTAGAGCTGTATTGCAAAGTTTTGTTTAGAATAAACAACAAATATATGCATAAACTTTCAAATAGAAATCGATCTGGTGATATTAAGATATTTGTATATTAAGATTCGGATGTCTTTTTTTTAAATATGAAGGACTAACCTTTTTCCTGAAGTAAGCCATTAATTGTTGCAGCTTCGAATCTCCTATGAAAACAATCCACACTGCTGGTAAATGAGACTCTTCCTTGATATTTGCAAAACATTTTGTTATATCACTGTAATGACAAAAATTAAAATATTACGAGTTATACATAAATATGAAGTTAAATGAGAATAGATGCATTTGCTTGTTAAAACTGAAAAATTATTAAATGATAACATAAAGTTAATATTATCATATTTGATGTCAATAATTGTGATGATTACGGCAACAAATTAATCCTATTTTATTATATGTACTATGTATACCGATTGAAAATTAAACTCTCTCTATATACCTCTCTCACTTTCCAAACCAGAGGCCATATTATACACTAACATCATATTTGATAAAATGTTTTACAATATTAATAGACACTTTATTCTTCGAAGTTATAGCAGAAAAAGACATAATTGCGATTTTTGGCCCCGAGTGTGACTCCCTTAAAGATTCATGTTGATTGGACGATCCGAATTTATAGCTCTTACTCCACTTAGGTCACAAAGTAAGTACACAGTACTTAATTCCGACCATAACTAACTCCGAACCAGGTGACTCTGGCCCTGGTTACTACTCGTTCACACAGGGCATACATTATACATTGATCAGTGTGAGACGCAAACGCTCTCTTGCGGGAGGCAAGTGTTCATACCACTGTGCCACCAAGCGGGTATTTGGGCTTCTTTCCCTCATATTTCTATAACGATTTATAAAAGTTTGCCTTCTTCTTAATCTATACGAAAGAAAACGATAAATTATTCAGAAGTAACTATTTCTGCACACTCAGCAATTGGATTGTCGCAGTGTCGAAAAATTTATGTAGCTTCAGTTCAAAATTATCACTCCACATACTAGTAAAGTGTATTTGTCTGTTGGTATGGTAGAACAAGAAAACTTGCTCTACCATGATTAGAATATTGAACCGAAAGTCCAAAATATAACTAAAATCCGGTAAAACCGAAATTGAGGAAAAATCGTAAAACGAAAATCTGGAAAACTAAAAATCTTGAAAACCGAAAATCTAAAAAAGCATAAATTCGAAAAAACCTAAATTCGATAAACCGAAAATATCAAATCCAGGATCCAAAATATCTGGGATTACGAAAAAAATCCGGTATTAAAAAAAATTATTGGCCGTCATTTCTGATGGGAAGTCACCAGTTATATGCTAAATATCCAAATAATTCGGTCACAATCATTCACGTTTGTTATTGAAAACGAAAAATGTTTTCAATGAGTCAAAAATATTTTTCTTAAGTAGTTGCTGCAGATCCTAGTATAGTTTGAAGTGAAATATCATCGAATATAGTTATATAATAATTATACTTAAACTATTAAGAAAGCTATCATATCAAACTTGACAAGTGCCTACTAAATGAAATATAGAGAAAATCACAATATTGATGGTTAATGGAACAAAGAGTATAACTTCTGTGATGATAAATGATGAATGACTGTATGTAAATAATATGAATAAAAAAGGGTCTAAGTCAATCTAAGTGAAATTTACATATTGTTCTATTAATTATTGGCCCAATTTGGTCGTCAATTAATGTAACCAATAATGGGTCTACAAAGTTCCTTATGATAAATTTAACATTCATTTAGAAATTAATTTCAGGAGAAACTGCCGATAAAGTCTGATAGATAATCAACAACTCACTCTGTAATGTATTCTTTGACTCTGCAGGATCGGTATTCCTTCACAGAGGAATAATTTTTCTCGTAAAAGTCCGAGGCAAGAACTTTACCACAGGTAGATGGAACATCTGAAATAAGAGGCATGATATTTATAATAAACCTATAATAATAAATAATAATAACAGGATAGTATTTATATTTATAATAAACCTATAATAATAAATAATAATAACAGGATAGTCTCAAATCACATCAATAACCAAAATAGAGAGCAATATTTACGAATATTTTGTAGCAAAATCGCGGTTAGTCACGTTTCCAGAATTTCAAAGTAATTGTGATATTTTCGACAAAATTCCTTATAATCAATATCACTTTATTTTATTAGATCTAAAAGGAGTTCACCAACTTGTGCAAATTTATAATATTTACAACATGTTAAAAAACATGATATGAAAATACTAAGCTACAAATTAAAAAGTGTGATGCAGTGGTAAAGCTTAAAGTTAAATCAATCAAATTCCACAGTAGTTTTGAATTAAAACTCTCATACATGGAGTTCTTAAAATCGTCAGGAATACTGTTAAAAAATAAATAAAATAAAAAGAGGTCTGTCATTATAAAGGTCTAAGTGACTGAATAAAGAAAGACAAAATATAATATATGTAAGGTACTTACCTGTTGACAACGGTTCATCTACTAGCGGCTTTAGTGGTTGAATCTCGTATTGAATAGTAAGGACGAACAAAATTAAAACACAGGACAGTTTCATAAACTGGAGAATAGATGAGCTATTCACATATAAACTCATTTTATTTGATAAACTATATTTTTTCGATTAAAAGTAAAACATTTTTCGATTAAAATCTAGAACAAAAAAGAACCTAATTATCTGTTGATTGAAGGTTGACCTTGTTTAGATAAATCATTATAATCAAAGTTAAACTTTGAAGAGCAAATAGGTTTTGTGGCGTTTAGATTTCATAAACTAAAGCTTGTTATAAATTTAAAGCTTGTAAAAGTTTACCCAGGAAAATCAGCGATATGAGGGAGAGAATACGGCTACAATTTTCAAAAGAAACCTTGGGAATGTTGCATAATAATAAGGTTTTATTACAGACTCGTCTAAATTCAGTCATGCAAAGCAATGACCACCAAAATGAAATATAATGTATTTACGGTTAAATATAAACATATATAATAAAATTCCTAAGTCTTTGAGTTTCTTTTAAGACCAACAGAATGAAAATCAAACAATTATTACGGAAGTTATTAAAATTTTGATTGTTGAACACTACGATGTTACACCCTGTATTTCTTCGTGTGTGATTAAAAGAATAGAAGAAGATTGGTGTGATCATGAGATGATATTTTAAACATGAATTGCTGTTTTTAATCATTTAATGTTGTCACTAGATGATATTTATTATCATATATTGCTGTCCCCAGATGATATTTTAATCATTTTATCTTATCAGAAACCGCTGTAGATAAAGGAATTAATAAAAATTGATTATTATCTCCTAAGTCAGTATTCAAGTTACGGAATTAATTCTACTAGTTTGGTAAAATACCAATATCGAGAATTAAAGAATACAAATGATCAAAAATTTGTAGAATTCAATTTAATCTATCTTAATCATTTCCGTAGTATATTTATTTATTTATTACCTTCGCCAATTTGCGGAAGGGTATGTTTTACCCGGCATTTATTTATTTATTTATCATCTTGTTATTCGCATAACTGAAAAAGTGTTAAACCAAATTGCCTGAAATTTTGTGAAACGATTGGCCAATGTCCATTGACCTTCTAGTAGAATTTTGGGAGCGACCCGATTAACGGTCAAAGTCATGTTCATTTATAACTCAAAAAGTATTAAACCATATTGGATTGATCAATATACAGGAACCATTTTTTTAGATTTTGGGAGCGATTGGGTAAAAGGTCAAAGATCAAGATCAAGGTCATTTATAACTCAATAACTCAAAAAAATTTCAACCAAATTGTCTGGAATTTGATGGGACGATTGGTCACTATCCAATCACCAGTTTATTAGATTTTGGTAGCAAACGGATAAGCGGCGGCGAAGGTATGCAATCTACCGAGTGCACGAAATCTAGTTTAATTATGTATTTGGTGTCCGATTCTTTAGAATGATAAGAAATTTATGTATGTGTATGGCAAGGTATACCTGAAATACAGACTGCTGAAATTTATTGTGGTAAAAGAATGATAATGTATTCCTTATGCAAAATAAATAGGGTAGGTAAGATGCGAATTGTCGGGCAGTTCCCCAATTTCGATCAAATAAGAAAAAATATCCCATTTATCACTTTTAACATGAACAATATGTAACCATGATTCAAAGGAAATTTATATTATATTGAAAAATTATGATCATTTAATTCTTATGCTTTCATTTTAACGGCAAAGTGCACATTAAAGGCTTTTTCACACATGTCACAGTGATCCGTTCGATCCGTCTCCTCTCAGTGCTTCAGTGTCACAGAAAAAAATAAATAGTTACTTTAATTTCAACGGACACAATGAGAAAGTGCTGGCTTCTCTCAGTGATAAAATATCACTGAGAGAAACCAGACTTTTTGGAAACCTAACATTGGTTAAGCAGTCTTTAACGGGTTAAGCGACAACAATATTATTACTATTGAATACCCGTTATTTACAACGGGAAAGTAGACTGTTAAAGTATTTTAATGAAATTCTTTTTTCATTGACATGAAAAGTGAAAGCTACCTCCATATCAAACTCACAACTGGCTAAATATTTAATTACTATGAGGTTTAGAATCTGTTTCAAAACACAGGCAATATATAAATAGTACCCACCCTATGCACACTAACTGAATGGAAGTACGAAATATTATACTGCTCTAACTATTTTAAATATTTTTCTATATATTTAATGTAATAATTAATTTATGTTTTTTTGGGTCGGTTTTGCACTACTCTCTGACTAAGTAAGCAAAGGAAAAGAAATGTTTACTTCAGACTAATTCAAAATAATAACAAAACTGATAGATGTGTCATAAATGGATACCTAATACCTATACAGTTATTACCTAAATGCCATTACCTTAAAATAAAATTCCATACCTAAAATACCTATATAAATACCTAATTACCGTTAAATATAAGTTAACGGTAAATAATTATATAGTAAGCCTTCCTTGTTCTTCTATTCAATCTATTAGAAATTTGTACTATATATTTTGAGCGTTAATATTTATTATATAATTAATTACGAAGCGAACATAGATCAATTTCCTTTCTTTTTTTATACAATTTAATAATCCATTTCTTGCACCATTATCCATTTATTGAAAAAAATTATTTAGTGTGAAAGGTATATCGATACAAATTGTTCAACCAAATAATAGGTATTAAGGGAAATAAAATCTAATTTGAAAAAACGCTATTTGAGGAAAAGTTTTCCACAAGTCCTTACTTATCACCGGCTTTTATATTTTCATCGACTTTATACAAACAACTTTATAAATCCGTGTACCTTATTCGTAACTATAATTTTATAAGTTTTATTTAAAGTTTCTTAGTGTGAATAGCTTATACATTCACTTATATCCAATTTATTAACTATTTCTTATTCAATCAGATCACCCCAAACTTTATAAGAGAGTACCCGGTCATCAATCGGAAAATAAAATAACAATATCATTTATAGGATGTTTGATCAAACTTAAGTTATCTAATAAAAAAACCTTTTTCTCTCAAATTATCTCGGCAGGAATATTTCATAACAAAACATAATATCATTATATTTCACATGAAAATTAGACGCACACGTAGATCACCACACATGTCATTGCAAACTAATACATGATACACTGGTATTACCTTGGCAAACGCAAATGGAGACTGAACATTTCTGTTGTCAAGATAAGATTATATTGATAAAGTTTACGATCTGCCTCGCAATCTAATATTCTCAACTTTTAAAAAAGTGTTTTAATAATTGCGAGAGGTTATTTTCACAGAAGTAAATCTCAATGTTATGAATAAATCTTGAAAGTTTAGCTGTTAGCATCATTCATTGTGTACTATAGATAATCAAGCATGTTGTTTTAAGAGGGTGGTTCAATTGATGTGAATTCACGTGCGCGGAAAATTGCCACTGGGAAAATTGCCCCCGGGAAAACTGCCACTGTGGGAAAACTGCCACTGGGAACATTGCCACTGAGGAAAATTGCCACTGTGGAAAATTGTCACTATAAAATCATTAACAATATATCAGCAAATAGATAAAATATTTTACTCTATGAAAAAATACCGATCTGAATAAAAAATTATTCGAATCTTATGTAAAGAAAATTTTCACTGTGCGTTCTTCTTTCATTGACAAGTTAAAAAAAAAACAATTCAATCAATGAGCCTGTGAGGCACATTCCGGTTTGAAATATTTGAGCATAATTTGAAAACTAATTGATTTGAGTTACTGAAATTCTCTGACTTTTATTGTCTAAGACATAACTATTTATTGTGAAACATGTTTTGTTGTTAATCATGAAATTATTGTAGCGAGATTATATTTATTATTAAAACTATAATGCAACAAAATTTTATTTATCATTGAAATGATGCAACAAGATTTCATTTATTATTGAAACTAATGAAACATGTTTCTTTTCTATTAAGTTTTTTATCATTTATAATCATACACAGTTTGCAACACAATGCAACTATATTTGTATTGATTAATTATAAAGAAAAACTCCCACCTTTACTTGTTTTTAATGTCAGTGTACCAAGGACTGTAAATAGACGAGACAAAGAAAAAATTAAAGGTAGAGTTTGACAAGATATAGATGGGATTCCTTTTAGTAAGATTTCTATTTTTAATTTAGTAGCTATGGCTTTAACGTTTGATTTGGAACAAAAGGCCATATCGTAGACGCCAAAAGGAAATTAAGTACAAGGGACTGGAAAAAGCAGTCATAAAGAAAAGTGGCTCCATGAACAAAGTCACCCACCACAGTCGGTGACATTGCTCATGAATGCAGAAAAGCTACTCTGTGAATGCAGTCACTTACCAAAGAATGTGACGAAATGGGACACAAGCACTGGTGACTGCACTCACGGATTAAAAAGAAAAATGAAGAGCTAATAGTAAAGGAAGACTACGAGTCAAACTAACAGAGAAATCACGGGCATTACCAGTCATAATTGATATTCAGTTTCTAAGAAACAAATCTAATATAACTATATTGTTAGGCGTGAATGTTAAATTGGCTATATCGATAAAAAAAACGCGGTGTGCGATTGTCACAATACAAAATGAATTGGATGTGTAAAGGTTAACCCCAGTACGGACATAGTATATCTTATATATTTCATAGTAATAATTTGTAAGATCCGCTTTCGTTATCTGTACATAGCTACATGAGTACAACTTGTCAAAGAATAAAAATAACAATCAAAATTAATCAACGTTTATGTACAATAATTTTGACATTTGTTAACTGATTTAAAAAAATACATTAATAACTAGACAGATATTTCAGAAAATAGCATATTAAAAGCTAATTCTTTCAAATATTGCATATAATCATTGTAAGGGAGAATTCACTTAGATCGGAAGAATTCACATAGATCGTATAACTTGTCAAAATGAGATGTACACATTGTAAAAATTCTTATATATTAAATTCTGATCAACATTGCATTCAGTACCTATGATTTTTGTAATTTTCGAAAATAAAATTCAGTATGAATTTATATAATTATGTACAGTGGCAATTTTCCGGGTGGCAATCTTACCACAGTGGCAGTTTTCCCACAGTGGCAATTTTCCTCAGTGGCAATTTTCCGGGTGGCAATCTTCCCACAGTGACAATTTTCCCACAGTGACAATTTTCATCAGTGGCAATTTTCCGGGTGGCAATCTTCCCACAGTGACAATTTTCCCACAGTGACAATTTTCCTCAGTGGCAATTTTCCGGGTGGCAATCTCCCCACAGTGGCAGTTTTCCCACAGTGGCAGTTTTCGCAGTGGCAATCTTCCCAGTGGCAATTTTCTTAGCACCATTATTTGTAAGTGAGTAAAGTAAGTATTTTTGAATAGTAATTGTTATGGGAGTGATGAGATGGTTGGAGGTTCCTAGTTCAATTATGTATTGGAATTATTGTAAATTAAATAGCTGCAATTTAATAATGGGAAACAGTGTCAAAGAAGTGAGCTTCGAATAATTAGATGTTTTTATTAGACGTTTTTCTATATATTGGCAAATTGGCTCGGAAATTTGAATTGAAGTATTTTTCTTTTCAATTTGAATTTCAGAATATAACAAAATTTAACTGATTATGAATTAAAAGAGAGCTTGGGACCTAAATATTTACAGCTTATCTCCATTATCCTTTATGTGGAATATATTCCCATATTTCATTCAAGGAAGAAAATGAATTTGAGGCGATATTTAAAGAAATAATATAATAGATTCATTTTTGTTTTGGCTGAAGCTGTCTGTTTCGATATAAGGTCAACCATTTTTCTTTCAAGTCAAGGCTTCAAGCCTTGACTAACATATTTTAATCAGTTTAGTTTAATACTACGCTTGATGTAAATGAAATACAGAATAATGCGATGGAATTTTGAAGCAGCGAAATCTTCCTGACGGTACTTTCTGTGGAGGAATTTTCCACGCGCAAATTTACCTAGAACAGTATCACTTTTTTCAATTTTGTCAGCCACCTTATTAAGAGTTTTTATACCATCGTATAGAAACGACTTCAGTATATCCAAATTGCATTTATCTTAACAAGGAAAAGCTTCATGATAATTTACCTCTTTCTATGTTTCCCAACAGTGACTGAATAAATAATAATGATGTCCGTCTATTTATTACATGTATGTGTGTGCTCACTATCACCCAAACACACCATCACCCAAACACATCCAAAAAGGACATAACTTTAACTGATACCTAGTTATTCCAAGCTTTGAAAGAATTCTTTCAAATGCTCTATCATTCGATCGTAAGTTCCTCGAAAAATATGACAATATTCTTTTCACACTATATATATTTTTTAAATCAGTTATTTTTACGTTAAAATCAGTGTAAACTTTTAATTTATTTCTTCCACATATACTTGGATGTTCTGTAAATCTGTTATTAAATATTACTATATCATCATCTTCAAAGTGAAATAAAACCCAATGCCCCATATTTTCAATCTCGAATACAGTATTGACAATATGGTACCCTTTGTTATTCATCCGAAAGGTTCTGCTTGTAAAAACGCTTTGGAAATTACCTCCAATTTTATATAAACAAGAATATACTCTCCGACTGCCTTGTATCCATAGTAGATTATTAGTGACCACAGTTCTACGTGAATCTATCTGCACTACACTGCTTATTATACCCCATAACAAAAAAAAGCATATTCTCACTAGGGTTAACAGAAGTTAATAAAGAGAATCGTAAATTTTCCTTTCGCTCGAATGAGATGACATAATTTGAAATTGAAAACTTGAAATCAAATGTGAATGTACTATATTTGCCCGTCTTAGAAAATGGCGTATGTTAGCAAATTATCTTTTCCCATTACATTTTTAAGGGTATGATATCAATATTCTCGTCGATTTGAACTCGTAACGCGTTTCCAGTGTTCTAGATTCCTGAATTATTTTTATAATTCCCGATATTTGCATCCTGAAATGACTGAAAAATACTAACTTGCTGAGAGATGATGCCATTTAAACGTTATCTAGAATAATATGACTGCTTACTTGTGGAACGACAGTCTTCTATATCGGCCGTGGGTAAATGTAATCGACATAACTGAATTTGATGGCCAAATTTTGTGATAATCTTATTAGGACAGTTGATGGAGTATTACTTTTTTCGGTCAAAAGTTTCGCCAGGGTAATTCTATTTTCAAATCTATCCTCAGTATCTGCACCTTTTACAACATGATTGAGAGCAAGATCAAACCTGATTTTCATATCTAAACCATTTATAAGATAATATCCTAAATCAGACATTTCTATATTCAAAGGCTTTATATTGTAAGGATTCCTGTTATTCAATAATTTTGTTTACTTTTTCACCACGTTTTAGTGATATGAGAGCAACATAATTCTTCTATTCTTCCATGCCCCAACATTTCCTCCTTGAAAAGCTTATATAATATTTTACAACCGTAACATCTATCCGTAATGTGTTTGACTCACATTGAACGATATTCAAGAAAACAGGAACTTTTTGTTAATAATCGATGAGTGAACCATTATACCACAGTAGAACTACTCAATATTCAATGGTTTCAAAAAGCAAGAATATAAATAACTCCTGTATAGTGAACCATCCTGAATAGTATAGAACCCTTTATAGTGAATAAATTTAGTTTATTCTGACACGAATGACTTTAAGTTTTCTATGAATCTGTACATAGTAAATTAGTTGTATTTCATGAAAGAGAAGTTATACCAGTGCAACTCTTCGATAATGAAGTCATGTGTAGTGAAACATTCTGATTTTTAAAGTTCTGAGAAATGAAATATTCTGTATAAAGTATTTATTTTAAAAAGAAGAAAATATTTTTTCTTTCTTGAAAAGACCAGTCTTCTATTCATCTAGTAGAGTAAATTCTCTATAGTGAACTAGTTAAAGTTCACTATAGAGGATCTCCACTGCAGTGTATTATTGCTGTTAACATCTACCGATGCTCCAAGTTCTTTTTTAATCAAACTATAATGACAAAGTATTTAAGTCTATTATTTTCTGGATCACTTCCACTAATGATAAACTCTGTTTAATTATTGAATCCTTCTTAATATTCACATTAGATGGATTAATATGATGTTCGTATATGACAGAAATACCAGCCTCCCGCTTTTAAGTTTTTTTCAACTATTTGGTAACAAATTAGAGATGGCATTGAAACGAAGAAGAAATCAGTCATTACCTATCCTGTGCCTCTGTATTAATATTATACATATAATTAATTCATCTGAAATGGTTGTTAAATGGTTTTTATATATTCACAATTAAAAATATCTTCTTCTTTTTCTTATACATTTATTTCGAGCATTATTCCTTTGTTAAAAAAGAATAATGTCCATGTAGATGTAGGTAGTTCATCATTCTCTGAATCCTTACATGATAAGAAATATGGGTCAAATTTGTTTACATAAATATAATCGGGTGAAAACGATACATTTGATAACATCATATTGATCATTCAAAATTAAATTAGGTGCTAGTTTATTTGTTAATTAAGAAACTTGATGGATCCTATAAATATTTATGTATATTTTCTCGGTTTGATAAATACACGGTGAACTCTGCATGCCATATTGTTGATGACTAATGAATAAGAGTTTTTAAGGTTTATTTTTTAAATAAAGCTGTGACTGCAAATACCAATTTTTTATAAAATTGATGTTATTATTTATTTACCCTGTTACGTTTATTCTACTCCAAAATGAAACCTAGGTAGAGAAAAACAAGAGTGTGTGTCACGAGTAGCTGATGTGTTACAAGTTACAACCCTTTTTTTATATTTGGTTGTGCGCAGGGACCGTCAATAAAAGTAATATCAGTGTGACCGAAAACTAGCAAGGATGTGTTTAGTCTTTTAATATGTTTACGTCTCTATCTTGGTCAGTGCTAATTTCTTTTTTGTTACAGTATTTCTTTGTTTCTAATATTACCACAATCAATAGATTTGAATTCATACTCTGTGTTATTATGCATTTGACAATTTTCCCCGTGGACAGTTTTCTGCCTGGCAGTTTTCCGTGTACTTAGGTTGTTTGAGAATTTAAATGGGATTAGGAATGAAAATTTCCCTTCGGAATTAAATTTTCATTTATCTATTTCCATAATTTAGTACATGATTTAATTATTGTTCGTCAATTACGTAGGAAAAGAAATTGTGAATTTAACACAGTAATGTTTTTTGGCCACAAATATATAAATACACTGTTTAGAAAATGTGGCTTATAACTAGTACAAGGGGAAGGTCTGAACACCGTGAAAGCTAAGACTATGCTGCCCCTTCTGCCAAGATACAAGTGAAACAAAGTTCTTATAGACACATTCAATGTACTATCTTCAAAATAAATAAATAATCCTACACACAATGATTGACAAAACATTTGGGTATAGAAAGAAAGAACGTCTTAAGATGGTAGGTACATAACGGATTCTCTAACAGTTGGGTTTAAAACGAGAAACAGGAAATAGGCACTTAAAGAAAGTGAACACCGTTGACAAACATTGTTATTTCAGAATAGTTGAAAAATATATAGCTATATTCAAATTTGAATTATAGTTCATACCAAATAAGCAGTCAAAATCACAATCAGACAACGAAGAATTTCCCCCTCAACCTGCACTAGACGATTGCCCATATACTAGCACCAGTACATTACACGTACTGCGCGATATAAAGATCGAAGAATAGACTAGTGACTAGATATGACTAGGGGCTAAAATAGCATTGGGACTAGGCTGGAACACTGTTTTTTCGTCAACAACGGAGCGAATAGGCACACCACCCGTTTGCAATCTATCAAATCAGAAATTATACATGTATAATGTAGGATTTAGACTTAAAAGATATATTACCTATCCAGTATCCATATTATTCAATGAATCATGTATTCAATGAGAATTTTGAAATTGCTCATATTTAATGATGAACAGAGACTAAGACGAAATTCATCTATCTTAACAGTAGGAATAAAAATGATTGTCAGTTGGCAAAAAAAAAATATCACTATATGATTTTCGTAAAATAAACGTCAAATTGAATATTTTGACTATACACATGCACCAATTTATTGATAATATCATAGTTTTTATAGTTGTGAATATATGTCTACTTAATTATCATAAATATGAAGTAACAAGCGACAAGAATTTAGAGAGATAGTTCACCAAATGATTGGTTATGTCGCGTAGTTCCATAGATACCAATACGAACACCATTGAAGTGAAGATGAGATTAATCAATTTATAGTCTGGTACTATTACTAGGGTTTTGTGAGTATTATCAGCTAAAAAAATGTGGTACTGAAGAATGAACAGCTCTAAGGATATACTACCACTCCATACGAAGAACTTCGAATAGTAAGATCTTGCTGTGGTGCTCAAATTTCTCAGAATTACAAACACTCCTATCTGAAATTTAAAAATAATGCTTTAATTAATATTAGATCACACTACAGTTAATGATTATCTAATATCACTGCATCACATGTATTATTAACCACAGTAACATCAGTATGACGTCAAACGAAGCAATCAAAAAGAGATTTAATACTCAGCAATACAAAAAAAATATTTTTTTCCACTGTAATTTGTCAACAGAATCTAATACAGCAACAATCAGATTCATTAAATTAGAAAGAAATTCTGTCATCTCCAATTAAAACATCATTCGATAAACTTTTCCGTTCATTGGAGAACTTTGAATATAATTATGATATGCCAACATTCAAAACTATATTTAGCCACAGTAATCATAATAAGGAATCTACAAGCATGTGGAGGGCCTGCCATCCTAAATAAAAAAATTCTATTGTGGCGTCACTAGAAAAACGAAATCAGATTTTAATTTCTCAAATAAAATTGAGTTTTTTAATAATAAGTAAATTGATTTTTTAAATTTAAATCATCTTTGCAGCTTGCATGACAGTTACTTTGATTTCCTAGTAAGTATAAGCATATTAAGAATATTATAAATGAGTATTTTCCCGAGAGTTTTATTAATTCATCCATTAAGTAGAAGATATACGTAATTAATATATTAGAAAGAATTACTCACTGGTATCCAAACGATCCAAGGGTGAATACGATTATATGAGAATTTATTATCATGGGAAGAAACTACCAGGCAATAGAGCGAAGAGGTCACAATACATACTGATGACAACAGTATATATGATATATGTTTTGAGGTTTTGTTCGGAAATTTGATATCACTGTTGTATGTACAGACGATAGCCAGAACGATTCCATAAATAATGCTGTGAATAAAGAATACATAATTTAACTCATGTTAAACAAATAAATCCAGGATTAATTTAATATAGGAATATAATACCTATATCGATCAAGCTGCCATCTGAACATCCATTCGTTATTATAAACAAGAATTTTCAAATATGAAGACTGAAGTGGTACAGGTTTGAATTGGCCGTAAGACTCATCCTGAAAGAATAGGTATGTGATTAAGTAGATATTTGTAGAATATTGTAATTTGTAATTATTGTCATGATGGATGAATTATTGATGAGAATACCAGGGAAATAGTTTATTTACCGCTTAGACCCCTTTATACCGCTTAGGCTCTTTACTTGATTTTTTTTTGCTTAATCAAGCTCCAATTCACCCCGACTAAAGGATCTATCGAACAGTAAATGTTAGATAGTTCACTTACTAGGTTTAACCTGCGTATACTTGTAATTATTGATGTGTCTATAATTTACATTCTGTTTATCGGGATATTGTTGTTACATAATAACCCCAGATCACACTAAATGACCAATCGGTATCTGAAAGCTTGTTTGCCGTCTATGATGCAGAATTTTTTTTTCAAACGGTCATTGTACATTTGAATACGTCTGTTTCAGGAACATGCCATCAAATATTTGGTGAAAACAATCAATGGCATAAAAATATCCCAAATTCTTACAGGCTACGTAATACGTACCCTCAAACCCACTTATGTCGCATTTTTCGGACAGTGTATTTTTGGTCAATAACATTTGAATTTTCCACCTAAAAGTGAAAAGAGGTCAATGACAGTTTTGGAATCTTCAGAGAATTTTTAAACAGTAATAAAGTGATAATTTCAAGTTCTATAATAATATTTTTCACAGTTCGGAAACTAAAATCAAGGGTTTCTTTGAAAATATCAGTTAGTCCTAAAAAATCGTTTATTCAAAGAGATCGGAAATGAAATGTTAAAACGGCAATTATTTATTATATCTTAATTGGAAAAAAGTTTAAAATATTCTAACTACTGACTTTGTTTTCTATTCTAGCATGTAACGTCATAGACTTCAATTCTTTTGATATTTAATTAAACTATAATTACGAAATTTTCCTTTTCTCAAAAACTAATGCCGAAATGGAAAAAATGACACGAACAAAATGTGTTTAAGTTACAAATACTGTGTTTATTGCAGAACAATCTGTCCAAAAGTGAAAGAAAAATGAAAATGAAAATCGAGTTGACCCTGTTAAAACAGCAAATAATATGTCTACTTGGACATATGTGTCCTAGCAGACTATTTTAAGTAATGTAAGTACATGAAATTGTAAGTACATGAAATGTACTTACAATTGCCTCAGACATCAGCGTGATGGTTGCAGTCATTACTGTGACCATGAGCCACAATCTTTCTTTCAGAATGTTCTCATTCTCACTTCCACCTCCATTTATAGCTACTGCCAAAGCCAAATAAGTGGCAGTGAACCAGAAGCTGATCAGAGGAACGAAGTAGTAGTTACTATACGGTTGGTTCATCACCAGACAGAGCATTATCGTCCCAAAATTCAACCGGAACATAACCTGAATAATGATATAAAATCAGCTTGAAACTACAAGTACAATTTGTATGACTCAATAGTGTTTAATTCAATGAGTAATGTAACCGTTTTATCAACACAGTTCCAAATGATTAATTTTCTTATATAAAATGAATCTTGCTGCCAGTTGATATTAAATATTAATTATTTAATTTGTTTATTGAAACATTTACTTCATATCTCTACGATATCGAAATCATCATAAACTCTATAATTACCAAAATGTATCTTCTGAAGTCAATGGTTTTCTTATTGTATGCATACAAACAATGGCCAAATCCAGTCATGAAAACATAACTGGAAACCAATACGCGAATGAAGATGTAAATTGGCAACACTTTGGAGGCTCCAGTGTAGTGATAAACCAGGATGCATAATTGCATCCAACCTGAATTTAAGAAAAATATTAAATGGTACATTAATATCTCAAACTTTCTTATTAATGACCATATTTAGGAAAGAACAAAACATTTTTTCAAATAAATAGAAACTTGTTTCACCTTTCCATTCGTCTGTGATTTTTCTGTTCAGGAATTTCTCGTCAGGTTGAGATCGGAGTGTCACCAATCCTATCACTAACATTATAATGATAGGCACAACGAATGATGAAACTGAAAACTCTTTTTCAGCAGACAAGAATATTGGATATCTAAAAACGGATATGAGACTTTTTAGTAATCACATACCCATAAATTAGTATTAAATTCGAGTACTATTTTAAAAGAACTGATTCTTGATTTCCGAATATCTTGGTTTCTTCAAGCTATATAGACTAATTTTTGCTACAGAAGCATGTTTTTAAACTATTTATCACATTAAATAGAAGATAGAACAATGAAATTTTCTGTTAGAGAACTAAGATGAATAGTAATATTGTCTATGCCTATGGTGACTAAGTAATCAATTTTGAAATATATGTCAACGAAAATCTATTAATAGAAAAAATTAACTTACTTGTCACACATTGCGATATAAGAATATATCAAAGTTAGTTTCAGAATAATTAGAGTGATGGACTTCAGATCAATTGAATTGGATGGCGACTTTTCTTCCTGAAATTTTAAAACACTTGGTAAGATGCCACTACAACAATAGTTATATGCAACAAATATCATATATGTCATTTTACTTCTTACGGCACTCGAAGATTCTTGATAAAATTGAGAGTAGAATCCACGGCAAACTGATATTATCAACGTCAAGCAAGCACTGTAAATAATTACCAGAAATAACCAAGAGTTTTGATACTGTAATTGATTAAATTTCTACCAAGTCTCTGTCTGATATGGTATTCTCCACCGTTATCTGATTTTAGAAACCATTGAACCGACTAACTCTTTGAGCCCTCCTCCCGTCCCACTTGCCCTATTTCCACACTCAACTTGAGGCCTACAGACACATATCTACATTATTGAATCCATCTACTATGGGGTATCACTGTCTATTTACTCTCTGTCTCTTCTGTGAGGTACTCGGCTTATATATTTTTATTCTATCTTAGCATTATATGTCCCTCGATCACGCCTTCCGACCCCCATTCCATTTTCCTAGTGGTCCGGATGAGACCGCAATGTCGAGGGAAGATGAGTTTCACTTACTTTTTTTTGACCATAATCCAATCTTTCTTTGTTCGCTTCATTCGGATACAGAGACCACATTTCAAAGATGCGGATTGTGACCAGAGGAACTACTTTTATCAAATGTGTGACTTAAAAGCGTCACTATAACCCGAAAAAGCAAGGCGACGTCCCTTTCTAAAGTAAAGTTGAAAGGCGCATCTATGGAACACTAATATTGATAATATTGATATAAAACTATCTTTTATGTTCATGAAAAAAAGATATTAAAAATAGGAATTATACACTAATCATAAATTTTTCTTGTTAATAGATTTGTGAGATATTTTCACATTAATAAAATTTAGGAACAAATCAAAAATAGGTATCTAAAATTACAACCATTTATGAATATGAACCTTCTGTATCAACCTAGCAGACGTCGAATAGTCAAATGTAATATAGAAGTGGGAACATACCAGTTCTCGAACACTCATTACTAGAGCCCGGACAAATGCCATAAAGTTCTAAAATGCCATAAAAGCGATAAAATACCATAAAGTCAATAAATGCCATAAAGTCCTAAAATGCCACAAAGTCCTTAAAATGCCATAAAGTCCTAAAATATCATTAATTCCAAAAATAATGAAAAGTCTTATTTTGGTCTTTTTATACTATTTAATAATTTGGTCGGTACAGTTGATAGGTTATATTGGCAAATTTATAGAACGTTATAATTAAATCAAAATCTGTCAGAATTATTAAATAAATAAACTACTACTATCACTTCAAGAATTAGCATAGTTACGACTGTATCTAGTTTTCTGTAACTCTTCACATCAATTTTTTACCATAGACTCTGCCATTAATAAAAATATGAAATTGCGAATAATCAATAAAATAAACTATTCAAAGAGAGATATATGTAGAACCTAGTAATATTTGTAATATTTAAAATAGAAAAACTGTCAGGTTCAAGTGACAAAAATTGTGTTTTGTCTTGTAAGTGTTTTTCCTGTATAACAGTTTCAGAATATTTTAATTGGTCTAATTATCTAATATATGGTTTGTTTAGTCTGAGGTTGTCTACTACGAGGGTTTACTGTAAATAAAAATTTCGAATTCAATATTGGAACTAGTTACATTTCATGAATTTCAATTTACCTAACCTTTTTTATAATACTTTTAGGTTAAATTTAAAAAAATATACTATAAACTAGATTCATTGAATATTCAAGGAATGAATGGTTTATATGTTTTCACCATTATTTTTTTATTTAAACAAACTAAAAACGGATGATTTTATATTCCAAAATGCTAATTTATTCGTTATAAATACCTATTTATTAATCCTAAAAGTGTATGTACAAGTCCTAAAATACTCTTTTTAGGTCCTAAAATGTCTTTATAGGTCCTAAAATGCTATTTTTTAGGTCCTAAACTGCCTTTTATGAGGTCCATAAATACCTATTTTTAGGTCCTAAAATGCCATTTTTATAGGTCCTAAAAGTCCGGGCTCTACTTATTACCTATTTGAAAAGTTGGCTTTAACATATGTCATGAACCAATCTGATAATTCTATATTTCTGATCGACTTATCAAGACCTGAGCTAACACCCACTGTTCTAATACTGTAAGTGTACGAGTACCACGATGCGACCTATTTTTTTCAGATTATGACTTTTAAAGTTATAAGGATATAAGGAACGGCTAACAGAAGAAGTAAAATGCATATTAAATATATATATATATTAAAATGCATATATTAGATGGTTCTCGCACCTGATTTGAAAAAGTATCGTCACAATGAACTTCTCATCTTTTCTCTCAACGCTCTTCATATTTTCAAATTCTTTTCGGCTGCAACATAAATCTTCGTCTTCATCTTCTTCTTGATATTTGTTACACATGAAGTTCATTAAGCTCTGTATCAAATATGGACTAAGAAAGTTTTTTCAAAATATAAAATTACATGACAGCGGTGACAGTTTTTTTTTCAATATGTCTGAAACAAACTGAGATGTAATCAGGAGAATGCTTCACATACAATAATGTCCACAAGAGAAACTAGATCGTGTCATAAAATTCGTCCAAAGATCAAACATTTCATTTCCATCAATCTTTCAGATGCCTACATAGCAACTAGAAAATACATGTGTCCAATTATAATAACTCCTAATTAATCAATAGACCAGTAGATTTGGACATAAAATTGATTGTATATCAGAAAGAAGTAACTGCCTAACATGGATTTTACACAATTAAAATCCTAAATTACATGACAACGCTGACTCAAAGTACATAATCTTACCTGGAAAATTTGTCCTTTTGTAGTATCATTGTAGTGGACAGCATCTCTGTAATCTTTGTTAATACTCAATGCCACTCTTGGTAAATTGAAGACTTGAATTCTTGTTCCGTTTAGTTCCTGGTGAAAAAAAATACTCGAATACATCGGCTAAGATATACAAAACACTTTAATGGTCCCATCCACTCTAATGTTTTAAGTACTCACTACCCTCTGACTTTCTAATCAAAGAAAAAGATACATATGAATAATTCAAAACAGTAAAGAAGCTGAAGATATTTTATAAATAGCTGGCCACTATTACACTAAAAAACAATTGGTACCTGTAACAGTACCTAATACCTAATTGCAATTAAATATACAATAATACTTGAGAGAGTTTGTATCTCTTCCTTGATCTTCTATTAAATCTAATCAGAAAGTCGGGCAGTGAAGGTTCTGGGTTAATATTTCCTATATTATCAATCAAGAAGTGTATACTTGATTTCAAACCCGTTGACTGTGATATGTTATATAACCTTAGTTCTGAAAAATAAAATAATTCTAGAGAAATTTAAATTTAGATAAATCTTGTACTCGATATGAATAAAAAAAATCAACTATATTTACACAATTCACTTTTCATAACATGGATCAAAAATGTTGATTCTAGTGAAGCATTAGATCTGGGTAGGATTGTACACAAACAAATTTAATCTTACCTCACGTGCGATATCATTCAGAACATTGATATGTGGATCTTCCATATGTACTGATGGTTTTTTCTTCCAAGGATTCAGAGCTTCCGCAATTTTCCATAAAATTCTTGTATTGCCCTTGAATTCATTAGACATCTGGAAGCAGAACTCATTTTAAACAGAGAATATCACCTTCGAAAAAACTTAGAAGAATCACAACTTTTTAAATAATTTTTTTTTTTCTTCATCAGGAATTTTTTGCTCATCTGATATTTTATATTTAATAAATGATATTGATATAGAGTGATAAATGCTGACACGCGACTATTCACTTTTAATTATCAATATGTAATGTAAAAGGGATACGCGGTTTTGTTTAAAGAATTGATAGCGGGCACGAGCCACTGATATGCTGACCAAGTCAGCCTGTAACGAAACTTTGGACTAGTACAATGGTTTGCTGTGAAGGGTCTTATTGGTTGATAGATCTTTTACAATATTTACCCGAAATCCCTCTCAAAGGTGAATTCTACTAGTAATACTCAAAATATTAGTAAATCCTGTATCCTATTTTTTCTTCTAGTGTAACTATAACTTACGATATAGATTTCTATAGCAAAATATATTTAATAAAATATTTACTTCAATATCTATTTAATGTTGAAATGAAAGAAAAAAGTATTGTATAGTTTATGAAACTATATGGATAAATAAGGTAGCCCACCCGAATTATTTTTTTTGAATCATTTCGAAACTCGTCATAAATCTGTTGCAGAGGTTTCAGAGGTTGATCGTACAGGTGATGAATGTCTGAACCCAACAGCAACAAGTCAGGGGACTTCACCTTCTGTCAAAAAAGTTAGGAATAAGATGTGATTATTATTTATTAGAGAGTTTAACATCTACTTCGGAACCTAACTCAAAAAACAGAGACCTCATATATTTGAAAAGTATAATCATATTTACACTTTATGAATATAAGAAACATTTTAAAATAGATAAACATAATACATATTACAACAGTACCATAATCTTATCTTAGCTTCAATATCTTATAGCAATTGTTACTGATAAATTCAAAGATAAGAATGATAACATACTAAAATCATTACTAGACATACTTACAGTGTAAAATTACGCTAAAACACTTCTCTTTATTCTTGTTTAGATAGTACCTTAAATATATTACCTGAAAGTAAGTGAATAGATTGAGAGTTCGACTATCATTCATTAAATAATTCCAGTAGTAGTCAACTTGAAATTTGAATTTTTGGTTCGAGATGGAGGAATCTGCGTGAGATTTTCTTACTCGTTTTTCCCTCTGAGGAAACTTCTTAGCAAAGAATTTTTTTCCATTGAATTTCAAAGGAGATAACTGCAAAGAACAAAAATAGATAGAATAGTAAAATTAAATTTCACCCCGAAAACAACATTTAAAATGTTAATCATTATCTATGTAAAAGTCAACAAGAGACGACACTGAACTAGTACAGAAATTGTTTTCTATTTAATGGTTATTGTATATCAGCATCATAAAATTTTGAATTTTGAAAAAAAAGAATCATAAAAAGGATACCGATTTCTGAAATATAAATTGCCTTCAAAAAATTATTTAATTCTTCATTCAAAATTGAAACAATATCGAAATCCCACTTAAACGTTTATAGTTCACCAAACCGGTTTTCATATTCGGTTTAATTGGAACGATGAATAACTATTGGAACGATGAATAACTATTAGAACGATAAATAACTATTGAAACGATGAATACCTATCAGAACGATAAATAACTATTAGATCGATAAATAATTATTGAAATGATATATAACTTATATCAAGACATCACTTGTAGGCATATAATTGAAATGTTTTTTATAGAACTATAATTTAGATATTTTTACTTGCAATGAGTTGCATATCATACAGGAGTTTATGGGATAACAAAGCATGTCGTATATTCCAAATTAAAATATCTTACTAATTATTGCCCTATGCATCGATATCAGTAACAATATTCTAAAAATATTTAATTTATCGCAATATATAATATAACTGAATTGCAAAATTTAGTACAGAATAAACATCAAATAAGAGATAAATATTTCAAAAAGAAACCAATAAAATGTATAGAGGGTGTCCGTCACTTTTGTTGCCAAACTGTAACATAAATATATAAGGTAGCGATAGTCGAAATAAGCACTTTTTATTCTATGAAGGTATGGTCTAAAAGGTATGGTTAGGAAAGTACAATCTGTACCATTTATTATATTATTTGTTAACATTATTTTTTTAATGATGCTATAAGAAACAAAACATTTTTAACAATAATTATTATGAGCACAAGAAACATAATGTTAAATTAGGTTGCATGTTTACAAATGTTTTAAACTACCGCATATCAAATGTTTGTCCAATGATTGGCGGACAAGAGCAGACACCAGGAGTTTCACGAATCCTTGCGGAGGCTTTGACAATTCTGCCGATCAGGTCCTGTTCGGATTGAATACAACAAACTTAATTTATGATTATGTTTCTCGTGCTCATAATGATTACTGTTAAAAATGTTTTGTTTCTTATCGCAACATTAAAAAAATAATGTTAACTAATAATAATAAATAGTACAGATTGTACTTTCCTAACCTTGTAACTCTTTAACAAAGCATTTTAGACCATACTTTCATAGAATAAAAAGTGTTTATTTCGACGATCGGTACCTTATGTTAAAGTTTGGCAACAAAAGTGTCGGACACCCTGTATATATGGAAATTATAAATTTGAAGGACTAACCTTTTGCCTGAGATAAGTCATTAATTGTTGCAGCTTCGAATCTCCTATGAAAACAATCCACACTGCTGGTAAATGAGACTCCTCCCTGATATTTGCAAAACATTTCGTAATGATGCTGTGGTGACAAAAAGAGAAAGTTATTAATAGTGGATAACAGAGACTTCAATGACTATCATTTAACATTCTGACAAAAGAATACAAAAAGCGTAAATCTGTTGTTTATGCCACTCTGTTAGAAGGCAGTGTGAAGCATATACTATGTCGCTATGAAGTGAAATAATCAGTTAAGCCACTCTGCCAGTTTTGCCACTGATTTGTGGGTTAGGACACTCTGTATTTTTGCCCTCGAATTTATCTAAACTAATAGTGGATCTACAAATTTCCATCCGATAAATTCAACAACATTCGTTGTGTAAGTAATATCAGAAAAATAAACAAGAGATAAAATCAGATAGATAATCAACAACTCACTCTGTTTTGTATCCTTTGATTCTGCAGGATCTGTATTCTTTCACAGAGGAATAATTTTTCTCGTAAAAATCCGTGGCTAGAATTTTTCCACACGTAGCTGGAACATCTGAAACAAACGTAATAGCATTTATACCTTATACAGGTCAAAATGACAGTTTAATATGTCAGGTCAAAATGGCCAGTCAAAATGAGAGGTTAATATGACAGGTCAGAATGACAGGTCAAAATGTCAGGTCAAAATGAGAGGTCAAAATGACAGGTCAAAATGACAAGTCAAAATGACAAGTCAAAATGACAAGTCAAAAAGACAAGTCAAAATGACTTTTTTCAAAATGAGATGTCAAAATGACCGGTCAATATGACAGGTCAAAATGAGAGGTCAAAATGATAGGTAAAATGAAAGGCCAATATGACAGGTCAATATGACAGGTCATGTGACAGGTCAAAATGACAGGACCGTTAATATGACAGGTCATGTGACAGGTCAAAATTACAGGTCAATATGACAGGTCATGTGACAGGTCAAAATGACAGGTCAAAATGACAGGTCAAAATGACTCGATAAACAGGGACCAAAAATATGGAACAAATAGGTTCTTACCTGTTGATGAATTTAGTGGTTCATTCTTGTGCTGAATGGTAAGGACGAACAGAATTACAACACAGGACAGTTTCATAAAATGAAGAATAGATGAGCTATTCACATATGAACTCATTTTATTTGTAATATCATAATATCTGTTGATTAAAGTTTGAAACCAAGTCACTAGAATTTACAGTTAAAGAAGAAAATATGATTAAGAATATATATTTACCATTTAGACACTTTGCGCTTCACTAATTTCAAGCTCGACTCATTCATCAAGTATACAATTATTAAGCATGTTTGAAAATCTTTTTCCCTATTTGCTATAATTTAATAGATGTTCTTTAATAGATTCAATACTAACAGTTCATATTAAAAATAAATAGATTATTGTAAAAAATAATAAAATGTGATAGATACAATATTATAATTTAATGGTAGTTATAGTGCCTTTAAACTTAAAGAGAAAATACAGAAGAAGAATAACACTACATAACCTATCGCATGTTCAGAATATGATTATTACCTTTTCACTATGACCAAATGTTTTAGTTTCCTGAATTTCCATGATTTATGTTGTAAATTTGTTATTGAGAATATTTAAAATATTATTCCTGCTATTCAAAATTATTTAACGTAAAATAGATATTTGTACAATAATTTAATTTACACAATAATGTCACAGGCGAAAGGTACTCAGTAATTAATTTGGAAACCCATGTCTACTTCTTATACCTACTTCATTTTATAATATTAGCTATAATGGATATAAATTATTTGTACACATTCATGTAATTATGAATATTATTATAATGGAATCGCTGAGAAATGATAATTATTATATTACAATAATCAGTTGTAACATCCTAAACACTAAAGTGACAAGCTCACGCACGGAGTTTGACGTATTCACCGCTAGAAGGCATAGTTATACCATTCAAACAAGGCTTTGATGATTTCAAATGTTTAATATTATTCTATAATTTATGTTCCCAAATAAATTATTTCACATATAAATCAAAGTATGAAAAGCTACCACAAATCTGATGTGACGATACAATTTATTATAAAAATGTTGCACTGGGCCTCAAGGCTCTATGAAAAATATGAAGGTATAGAACCTACTATAAATTACACTGACCTCAATAGAGCAAAACGAAGGAGAAATTAGAGAAAACATGTAGATAGTTTAAATTATAGAAATATATTATCAATTGTAGTAAGGACAAGATTTTCACGTAATTATAGGTACTCTAAGGCCGCCAATACACGATCCGTCTTTTCCGGATTGGTACCACTCGGGGACCAAACTTTATTGTGATTTTCTAATAGGTATATGTATCTGTAATTCAATGCAGCATAATGGACATCTGTGACTCACAGCTTAAGCTCAGTAGAGCCTTTTATACATTGGTGAGTCTGCTCAGTAAAACGTACGTGATGTTTTCTGCCATAAGAATAAACACATTGTGTACTTGCAAGTAGTTATTGACACAAAAAACATTTAAACACAAGTTCCTTTCTATGAGAAGTACCACTGAAAAAATTATATGAATTGGATCACACCAAATGATATTGATTATTACCTTCGCAGAAAGCGGAAGGTTGTATTTTAGGCGGCATTTGTTTATCAATTTATTTATCATATTGTTTTTCACATAACTCAAAGAACTAAATTTGGTGGACCGATAGGTCAATGTCCAGGAACAATCTGATAGAATTTGGTAGCGATTCAGTCAAAGATCAAGGTCAAGGTCATTTATAACTCAAAAAGTATTCAACCATATTGCATGAAACTT
Source organism: Caprella mutica (assembly GCA_947561585.1). Taxonomy (NCBI): domain Eukaryota; kingdom Metazoa; phylum Arthropoda; class Malacostraca; order Amphipoda; family Caprellidae; genus Caprella; species Caprella mutica. The sequence continues at coordinate 158,919 of CANNZV010002262.1, forward strand.
GGTGAGACGATTGGTCAATACCCAGGAACCATTTGGTTAAATTGTAAGAGCGATGGGATTAAAGTTCAAAGATTAAGGTCAAGGACCTTTTTAATTCAATAACTCAAAGCTATTCAAACAAATTGCATGAAATTTGATTGGAGGATTGGTCAATGACCATGAACTATCTGGTAGAATTTTGGGAGCAATCCGGTCAAAGGTTAAGGACTTAAGTTTATTTATAAATAATCACATATATTGCATGAAACTTTGTGGGACGATTCAACATTATCCAGTTACCAGTTTATTAGATTTTGGGAGCGAACGGGTCAAAGGTTGAGGTCAAGGTCATTTACAAGCTGCGGAGAAGATATGCAATCTACCAAATGCACGCAATCTAGTTGTATATGTACATTGTTCATAATGTGTCATTATTGCTGTCTCTATCTGAACCATCAAATCTCTCATCTTGCTCAGGTTGGTCATCCTCGTCGTTCATATTATCACAATATTGCAGTAAACTGGCCTTAGTACAGTGCAGACAGTCTGTTCACCATGCACTGGCAGGTTGGAAACTTGTATAACTTTTTGCAGTTGTAAGACAGGAACTCCATGACTGTCTCTGGTGCTGGTGTTGCCAACATCCAATTTATAAGAAGTTCTTCATCACCCAAGGACCAGCCTTGGTTTTCCTGCGGACTTTGTACTTCTGGATCTGCTTGCAATGCTCTGTGCCAGATGGCAGTCTGATAGTTGGCCCTTGTTGCATATATGTAGATGCATACAATTTTGGCAGAGCGGCAACCGACCAGGTTATACGTTTCGTTTTTTACACGGAAGAGCTCATATCTCATCTGATTCACATACTAGATTTCTGAAAGGCTTGTGGAGAGACGGTAGCTATTTGAATTCTTCCAAAACTAAGAATTTCTTCGGTGAGCGGCCATTCTTTTCCCAGTTTTGTGATTACGTCTCTGAAGTGATCATGTGTCAACAAAATTTTAAGTACAAAGAGCTTACCATGACCAGTGAAATCACTGACTGTGTTATGTCTGTGAATCAATTTAAACCATGCAGAGAAGCACACACGACCATTACACTTTGAACTTTGAACCAAAAGTACAGAACGAAAAATATTGGAACCAACACTCGACCCAAAAAGCTGACCTTCAGCAAACACACACAAAGCACTACAGATAATGCAAAGGAGGGCACACACATATTTAAAACACACACAACAACACAATGGGAAAAACAAAGAAACACTCGACATACAAAGCCACTCTACTACCTATAAAAGAATATGCAAGCACAATCTGGTCACCAATCAGTTCCATCTCCAACATTAACAAATAATAAATAAAATAAATCACATCACTTAAATCAACTATCGTGTGCACACGAGATACCTTTATACAATAGTTACAGAGAGAAACAAAAATGTTACCAACACACGCACTTCCAAAACTCCACGCATCACAACTCACACAAAAAGCACAACTAGCCACACAACCACTTCACTCCCTCGCCCAAAGACAACCTCCTCCCAGACTCATGAAATCAACAATATTTAGAAATAATAACTACAAACATACACAGCAGATAGACACAACAGCAGAAAACATGACACCCGACATCATGCATCGAAGATAACATGAAGAAGATACACTCCCACTTCGTAAACACATACATACAGGATACCAACACACAGCACCAGACGAAAACAGCACCCTAAATTGTCCATTGTGTCACATCACGAAACACGGCACTATTTGAGTGGCGATCAAACTGGTGCCGGCCGATCTCTGGCCGGACCCGGTAGCGGTGGCGCAGTTGCTCGCTCAGTGGACGCAGGCGATGGGACCGGGGGTCAAGGCGCCCGTATGAAGGCCTGGCTCCATTTGTAGGCGACAGTCGAGGATGGGAAGTAGAAAAAGAAGCGCACACGTCATTTCTTGGGGCAGCTGACACTGTTGATTGTAACTGGTTTGATTAGCTGTACCACATTTCACTCACACTTGCAGTCAATTTATTTATCTGATTATGGGCTTTTTCCACTGGCTGGAAATAAAACTGATCAGTTTCGCCTTACTGGCACCACGTTACAAGAGACGTCTGCAATGCTGAATCTTGTGACCAGGAAAATAATTGGTGAAACTTATTCTAGTTACCGCACCTCCCGAGATCTCTCGGTTCGCTTGTTACACATCAAGCAAAACCCCATCAATCCTAAGCACAGAGCAGGCATATGATCTGCTAATTCTTCAAATTTGAGCTTGTCACCGTTGACATTTTGAATATTACTCGAGTTATCAATGATACAGTTAGATGGCCTCTCTATATTTTAAAGCAGATGCGGTCTTAGTCATTACAAATCGTACCAGGGCTGTTTTTTGAGTTTTCTCTGCTGTTCCATCTGTTTTCACTAAATATTAGAGGGAGGGACCCAGAATATGTTTTAGAACCTCCTTCATGCTAAGTTAATAATCTCGACGAAGCAACCAGTACATATGACGAAATAATTTCTCACTTTTCAAGATAATTTCTTTTTACCACTTTTGGTAGTGTCAAAAGTCTTGATATTCAGAATAGGGTGTCTCGGTGTGCAGACGTTTCGTCGACAGACGTTTCGTCGACAAACTTTCATAAAATGGATATTAACACACTCTAATGTTACATAACATGTACTTTAACAAAATAATGTATCAAATTATAAAATAGAATAATGGTAAGGAAGAAAACTATTAAAAAAATTTAATCGTTTTCTACTTTAATACTAAACCAAAACTATTCAAAAATAACAAATTATTATAAAGTAATCTAATAATTTTGGGTCGAGTTACGTTTTGTAATTTTAACAATTTAAAACAATTCCCTCTCAATAATTTACATTCCATAAGATTTATATCGTCGGATTTGTAATTGACAAGTCATTTTCAGTCGGTAAATTCCCACTGTTCGACAACTGCGGGTTTTCTGTAATTGAGTGGTAATCCTAGATTGAAATTCTAGATTTAATTTAAAAAAACTTGCCGTTGATGTTTATCGATACTTAGGTTATTGATTTACCAGAAGTGATTCTTTGAAACAACTAGTTGTCTTTAAAATTGAAAAAAAGTTCAGAGTTATCGAACGATATCCCATTTTCGAATTTTGATCCTGTAAGAAAAAACATATTAAAAATCCTCTCCAGGCTCTAAGAAAAATATGAACTTATTACATAACATTGTAGAACTAATATATTATTATTAATATCAAAAGACACCTCTACATAAGCCAACACCGTAAGATACTAATAGGCAGTTGTGATACGAGGCTACTTATAGACAAAGAATCAGATTTAAGAATTAGTGGTTACAGTCATTTAGATTTCAATGATTTTATTGTTTGATGTGATATATATTGTAGCTTTGTCTTGCATATATAATTTTGCAAATTACTTCAAGATAATTGGTTATTATTGAGTAGTTCTGGTTTAGTATTAAAGTAGAAAAACGATTGAAATATATTTAATATTTTTCCTCTTCACCAATATTTTATTTTGTAATTTTAACGTTTGATACATTTTTCTGTTAAAGTACATGTTTTGTAGCATTAGAGTATGTTAATATCCCACTTACGAAAATTTGTCGACGAAACGTCTTGTCGATGAAAAGTCCTGTCGACGAAACGTCTTGTCGACGAAATGTCTGTCGACGAAACGTCTGTCGACGAAATGTCTGTCGACGAAACGTTTGACAACCAGTGTATCTTATGAAAGTTAAATTCAGTTTCCAAACGATTCTCGTGGAGCTTCAGACGAGCTTCTTTACCTTTCTTTTGGCTTTTGGTTAGCCGAGTAAGCATTGGAACATTAATGACAAATTTGTAATTTTTGTACCTATATTTTACGCTATAACACTAATTATGCTATAAAAAACTTAAGCTGTGAGTTTGAAATGTCCATCATACATTTTTGTGAATTATATGGGTAAAAAATTAATAAAGAATAAGTTTCGTTTGGTGCCCCAACTGGTACCGATATTTTGTCTGGCTCTTGGACTAATTATGTGGGCACACATGCGGAAAAAGTTCGATTTACAATGCGTTCAAATTTGGATGCATTGTTTTTCAATTGCAGACAAAATTCGCTCTCTGTGCCATATCCATGCGTGTGTGGTAATAATCCAGATAAACAACAAATTCTTTTGAATGTTGAAATACTAAGCCAAGTATTTATAATCCTAAATATAATGAAATATTTACATCCTTTGTTGAATTATAATACAATAATTTTTCTGAGAAATTTATATCCAGAACAGAAATAGACATATTGTAAATAGGATAGAGTTTCTTACAAATATGGTACCTAATAATTATCAGTGTGTGGTGTAATAAAAAGATAAGAGAAGACATTGAACCATTCAACAAGCGCCATGTAGAGCTGAATCATTCAAGATTTCCACAATACTTTGTCGCCGGCTGTTGTATTCCCATAAAAATTGCGCTTAGAACGTTTATACAACAGCAAGACCTCGCAGTAGACCAGCCTCCTAATAGACAAACCTCCTATTAGACCAAAATATTTTTGTATATCTGTACTGGAAAAAACCTCGCACTAGACAAAACACATTTTTTGTCACCTGACAGTTATTCTAATGTAAATATTACAAGGAGTAATAATTACAATACTGTTTTAAAGATAATTCTCTAATTTGAATAATGTATTATATTTATTTATACTTTTTTAAGGCAGAATTGGTTTCAGATTTGATGGTAAAGTCTGTGCAAAAAAAAATTGATGTGAAAAGTTACAGAAAACTAGATACAGTGAAGACTATTATATTTGATTGAAAACAATATTATATTCATTTTAATTGAAGCAAAAAATTCATACTGTTTCTAATTTTGTTTCCCTACAAAATTGGTATGTTAGTCACCATTAATTTGGCATTAAAGTTATCATAAACAAATAGAGCTATCGAAATAGTTACCGCTTTACTTTTAAAGAAAACGATTTTGGTCTAGTGGGAAACTAATAAAGTGAGTTTCTTACTAGACCAAACAAACTTGGAACGTAACTCTGGTCTACTACGAGGTTTTGCTGTATATCTGCTGTGATTTTCACTATTATATCACTCAGATGACCAGACTTTTTATAAACGTTATTGAAGATAAACATTCATCTACTGGGAAATTAATATAAACATAATATGCAATGATTTATTGAAACAAGCTTTTTTTACTTTTTACAAGTTTTTTTTGTTATTTTTTTTTAGAAGCGTACAAACAATTAACGCCATCTATCAGATATTTAACCAAACTGAGTCACATGTTATCTAATTGAAACTTTCTCTGAAAAAGGCGAACAGTGATTTCAATCAAAATATTCCAAAACATCTTTCAATTAATGTTTATATATTATCATATTATATTAAAATATTCCTTATGCAATTGAGACGCACATCACAGCACAAGTCATTGCAAGCTAATACGCGGTACACTGATCTTACCTCGGCATGCGAGTGTGAGATCATGATAACTTGATAAGATACTGATAAGGTTTATGAAAACGTATTTTATACATGCATGAAATATTTATTTTAGTCATACATGTATAACTAATAGACATACATTATTTGGACTCATTCTTATCTCAATATCATGAATACCATAGTTCATTTTTAACAATGGTTATATTAGATCCAGAATACAACGAACAACAATAAAATATGTATATTATTATATGCATATAACTAGGATGTTCACTACCGGTAAGATTGGTACTGCGATCAGTTTGTTTACATAATCAGCTGTTATTCAACGATGTAGTAATCAATAACTGTATGTAAGTCTATATACATTTATACACGTCAACGATTAAGATTAACTATTAAATTTAATATAAATTAATCCAGAACGTGAATAAATATAAAAAGTGCGAAGATAGCAATATCGTACGCATGATAGCGAACGCATGATTTGAGAACTAATTAAATCGAACTTTTTTAAAAAATGACGTCATTTAATATTTTGGTTTAAACTAATTAATTATTTTAATTTTAATAATAAAAATTTAGTATAATGTGATACTGTATTCTATAGGGTCTAGTGTGAAGAGTGTACATATAGTGGTGGTTTTTGTGGCATTTAGTGTTGTAATATTTTTTTAACGCCATGTGTAAGTAAGTTTATCTGTTGTAGCCCAAGCAACCATGACACATTGTGCCAACATGGGTACTAGATGGTTAGATGAGGAAGAGATGGCAGACTGAAAAGTAACCTAGAAGTTACATTCTCATGGAATGTTACATTGGGAGAAGGTTGGTTCAATGTGGCGAATCCATCCCATTGAATTGTCATATTGGCCCAACCTGATTAATATATAGCGTATCAACATTATATTACTGAATCTTGATTAACATATTGGCAACATCTTGAGCCAAGATGGTTTCAATATAAAAGCCCATGCTGTCACCATGTTGGCCCATTTTGCAACAAAAAAAAAACACAGAGCAACACGATTTGTCAACCTATATAGTGCCCGAATGGGCCCCATTAACTTATGTTGCTTGAAAGGTAGAAATTAAATCTTGTTAGAACTGTGATAGGAAAAATGATCGTAATGTCGTTTGTGATTAGTGTGATGTTTTGTGGAGTAGTGGCGGTCAGTCTGAGTCATTTGAGTTTGATGCCAATAATAAGCAATGAAAGATTGATTCAATTGATTCAGCAAATGAGATTGGCAGCCTCTTTACAGTAAATGATAGTATATGATGCGTTAATAATATTCGGGGATTAACTGTAGGTAAGAATTGCGTTTAGTGTGTGCAATCCGAACACAAAAGAAAAATAATACAAAGTTACTGTTTGACTTACTGCAGACTCATAAATAAAATCGTGAAATAGATATAAGAAAATAGTAAAATTGATATTGTTAAAAACAGGGAGAATGTATATACCCCTACAAACAACAGTCTGTCGATTCGATGGAGCAATCCATCGATTCGATATCCCAGCAATCGAAAAGAAATCGTCTAGATACACGTTATTTATAGGGACTGTACTTAAAATTGAAAATACAGCAAATTGCTTTAATAGTTATTTAATTTAAGTTATATGAAAAAAAAACTATTTATTTGTGGGAATATTTATTTAAAGCTCTCCCAAGCTCTCCCAAGACCCCTCATACCTGAAGACAAAACGGCGCACGCTTCAGAACCCTTCTTCAAATTTTCTTCAGAGTTTTCTTGTTAGGTATATCTTTCTGTGAAACTTTGAACACGTAGGTACATTGTATAAGAGCATGACCAGAAAATTCATCTACGGAAAATTCATCCACGGAATATTCGCTCACAGAAAATCCATCCTCGAAAAATTCGTCTACGGAAAATTCGTCCACGGAAAGAATTTGTTAATTAAACGCAAAATAGTAAATTTAAATGGAACAAAATGTTATGATTAATGTTTTGATTTGATCGTAGTTTAATGTAGGTACACATAGTTAGTGTACCTCGTTGTATCCATTAGGTTTTTGTACTGCACAATTTGTGATTGTTCAATGAAACATTAATGAATAAAAAATATAACTATATTATTCTAATTACCTTCGCAGAAAGCGGAAGGTTACATTTTAGACGGCATTTATTTATTTATTTGTCATCTTGTTATTCGCATAACTCAAAAAGTGTAAAACCAAATGGCCCAAAAATTTGGTGGGACAAATTATTATTTGTCAATGTCCATGAACCTGCAGGTAGAATTTTGGGAGTGATCGGGTCAAATGTCAAGATCAAGGTCATTTACAACTCAAAAAATATTCAACCATATTGCATGAAACTTGGTGGGATTTCCATTAACCATTTTATTAAATTTTGGGAGCGATCCGGTCAAAGGTCAAGGTTATTTATAATTCAAACATTATTTAATCAAATTGCCTGAAAGTTGATGGAACTATTGGTCAATGATCAGGGACTATCTGGTAGAATTTTGGGAGCGATCAAGTAAAGGTCAAGGTCATTTATAACTCAATAACTCATGCAAAAAGCAAATTGCATGAAACTTGGTGGCACGATTGGTCATTCATTATCCAACTACCAGTGCAGTTTAATTATTAGATTTTGGGAGCAAACTTGTCAAAGATTGAAGTCTAGGTTATTTATACATAACTCAAATATTATCGGATGGTTAAGGTCATTTATAAGTGGCGGCGAAGGTATGCGCTCCACCGAGTGCACGTAATCTAGTTTAAGATACAATATTTGGTGCTTAGCATGTTATAAAAACCTTAAGATGTTGTTGTAGTTGTTGTTGTTGTTGTTGTTGTTAATGATGATTTATACGAGAATAATGTAACAATGCTGTGAAACTATTATATATAATAATGAATGTTTTAAAAGTAAAACCTTTTTCTCTTTTAAGAACATACAGATATTGGCATCTCAATCAAAGGTACGTCCTTTTAAAGCTTTTTTTTTTTGCTTTAATTATGAGACTAATGTTTCTCATTGTTTCTGCAAACGTACCGCATGTAATTTGATAGAAGATTTTCAATTTTATATATGCTTTTAAAGATTTTTATAATCAAAAGTCTACAATTATACCTATAGGCTACATATTTTACTTCCTACTTGCTAATTTTCAGTCTGAAGAAAAAGAATGTACCTACTACACCATTTGTTTTGATTGTCAACTAGGTATTAGACATAATAAATCTCTTTAATATTCGTGTAAAGGTATAAAATTGGATAAACTTATTATAAAACGTTTATATACTATATGAAACAATTGAGTTAATAAATATCTTTAACGAAGGCTGGAAATTTATTGTTTATTTATAAAATTTAAATTTGAAATAAAAACAAGGAGTGTACAATCTTCTTCTTTGGCGTCAGGTTAGTAGTTCGTAAAATTATTGTTGCCCAACAGATCGAATACTCAATATTTTATAAACTAATAATAAAATATACACAGAACCGAATTGCATGCAGTTTACAGAATAATATTCCTAGACCTTAGTTCTACAATATTATGTAATAAACTCATTTTTCCCCCGGAGCCTAGAGAGGAACTTTATTAAAGGTCCTCTCCAGGCTCCGGGAAAAAAATGAGTTTATAACATCATATAATAGAACTAAGGTCTAGGATCATTAATCTGCAAACCGCATACAATTCGGTTCATTATATATTTTATTATTTGTTTTTAAAGTTTTTTAATACTCTGTAAGCAACAGTTGAGCGAATCACTAATCTGATCCTCAAGAAGAAGATTGTACACTCTTTGTTTTGATTACAAATTTGAATTTTATAAACAAACCATGCGTTTTCGGCAATTATTTTAGATATTAATTGTTTCCTAAAGTATATAAACGTTTCTTTTGTAAGTTTATTTAATTTTATACCTTTACACGAATATTAAATGGATTTATTAAACCTAATACCTAGTTGACAATCAAAACAAATGGTGTACATTCTTTTTCTTCAGGCTGAAAATTTCATAAATTAGTAAGTCGTAAGTAGAATAGGTTTTGTAGAGTTTTGATTATAAAAATATTTAAAAGCATATAAAATTTAAAATATGCTACCAAATTCGATGCGGTTTGCAGCAAAATGATAAGAAACATTAGCCTCGTTGATTACAGCAATAAAAATATTTGCTTGGAGGGGACATTTAATGATTAATGAATAAAACTATGGCAAATTTGTAAGTTTTGGGTTCTCCCGGGGGTATTTAATTGTTCTTTATTTCCGCCTCCGATAATCCGATTTTCGTTATTTTAATACTCTATATGCAGAGATGGGCGGGATTGTACTTCCCAAGTACCAAGTAAAAGTACTAAGTAACAAGTAAGTACTTCAAGTACTACTTGAAGTACTTTCTAAAATGTACTTTGAATAATTACTTAGAAGTACTTTTTACAAGTACTTGTTACTTCCCAAGTAAAAAGTACCTTATAAAGTACATTTTTTCCTCTATAATAAAATGACAGTCAAACTTACGACGATGTCGCTACAGTTGCTAGATGTTGCCAATTGGATTCAAGAGATTCTAATAGATTCGTTCTATAATCTCTGTAAAATTGAATCTTTTTCCCATCTAGAAATGTATTTACAGCACCGTACACACTAACAAACTGGATAAAAACTGTTAGATTTTAGTGTTGTCAAACAATAAAACCTAGAGTTTGAAGAGCCAGAAGAGGTCCAACATGTTGGAAAATTGTTTGTCAAACAGTAGAATCGAAACTAAGACATTGTACGATTTTATGTGAAGATGATATTATATATTTTCTGAATTACAATCATGTACATGAGCTAAATTGACAAATTGAAGTACAATGCCTTTGATTATTTTATGATTCCTAGATATCGCAACCAATATTTGCCAAACGCGTACATTGAAAAGAGTCACTGTGATGATATACCATCAGAGAAAAGAGTCACTGTGATGATGTACTATCAGAGAAAAGAGTCACTGTGATGATGTACTATCAGAGAAAAGAGTCACTGTGATGATGTACTATTAGAGAAAATAGTCACTGTGATGATGTACTATCAGAGAAAAGAGTCACTGTGATGATGTACTATTAGAAAAAAAGAGCCACTGTGATGATGTACTATTAGAGAAAAGTCACTGTGATGATGTACTATCAGAGAAAAGTTACTGTGATGATGTACTATCAGAGAAAAGAGTCACTGTGATGATGTACTATCAGAGAAAAGAGTCACTGTGATGATGTACTATCAGAGAAAAGAGTCACTGTGATGATGTACTATTAGAAAAAAAGAGCCACTGTGATGATGTACTATTAGAGAAAAGTCACTGTGATGATGTACTATCAGAGAAAATAGTCAATGTGATGATGTACTATCAGAGAAAAGAGTCTCTATGATTATGTACTATCAGCAAAAAGAGTCACTGTGATGATGTACTATCAGAGAAAAGAGTCACTGTGATGATTTACTATCAGAGAAAAGAGTCACTGTGATGATGTACTATTAGAGAAAACAGTCACTGTGATGATGTACTATTAGAGTTAACAGTATAAATTTTTTTTTTATTATTTTAATTGTATAGTAAATGTATTTGGTACTTCTAAGTACTTTAAAAAGTAGGTACTTGGTACTTGTACTTTTAAAGTAATTTTTAATTTGAGTACTTGGGCAACTACTTCAAGTACATTGATTTACGAGTACTTGTACTTAGTACTTAAGTACTTTCGATGTACTTTTCGCCCTTCTCTGTCTATATGCCTAACTAAGGCTTGCTATAAAAAAGTCATTTTAAGAAGTTTTTCATGGAAACGCTTCGTTTTCGAGATATAACGAGCGCAATTAAGTTTCCGGTCGGAGTAACCAGGATACAGTAACATAGGGTATGGTGATCAGCTGATAGAATCTATAGTTTGACGTGACCACCGGATGACTGGAAATGGCGACTCTGACCACACTTTGAAACATGGGAAAACCTACTTAAACTTAGCACTTCTAAATTTAATTTTTTTCTGATCAATTACTAACTAGGCATTGGTTAAATTGTATTCCATTATTTTTTTCCTTATTTGTTATTCATAGGAACTACAATT
>CANNZV010002263.1:0-106117 GCA_947561585.1 Caprella mutica
TCTAGCTATTGGCGTGAGATGCGATCGATTCCTGCTCCTAAGTTCCTAACCGCTGCTGTGCAGGCTGCCAGATGTGCAATTAGTGTAAATAAATTTCTATTTACAACCATATGCAATAGTTTAAACTTTATAAGGAGTTCCAAGTGAAGAAAAATTGCACAAATATGATAAATAATCCAATTGACGCTGTAATAAAATACTCTTTTTATCAATGCTTTAATATGATAATAAATAGATAATAAATCTATCTAAATATATAAATTTATTCAAAAAATATAAAAATGTTACATTTTACGTAACAATTAACAGAGAAGAAATTCATCGATTCTATAAATAATATTTCTAATTTTAACCCAGTCTGCAGAACATGGGACATTTTTAACATTTTCTGTGCGAACAATCCTTAATTTCCTCCTATATTTACATGTATTTTACTGAGAATAGAAGCCAAAATAGAGGATTTCTTGGAGAAAAGTTTACCAGTTCCTGCAGTCTGGATTTTAACTAGCTTATATGAATAGAAAGAGAACGACCGCCAGATAAAAACTGCTTCATCAACTGCTCGCAGACTCCAGTCTGTATTTCATGGTAAATTCCACCGACATGCCAGATTGCAATAGTTGTTGTCTAAGAGCCGCCATTTCACCAACAAGTTATTTGAAGAGCCGTGGGGATATCATATCTGAGCCGTAGGATAAAAATAGCGAGCCGTGGGATAAAAATCGCGAGTTGTGGGATAAAAAATGAGAGCCGTGGGCCAAGTAATAAAGCATGTCCAAACTCGCCATTATAATGGCGAGTTTGTGACAGTTATTTAGAGCCCCTCAAATGCAAATGGCGAGTTTTATCTATTTTTCTCCTATGCTACAATGTTATTTTGGAGAGAATTTATGAAAATTTGATCATTTTGGAGAGAATTTGTTGAATTTTGGAGAGAGCTGGAGAGACAAATGGTGAGTTTATGAGACATACTATTTCACTTGGGCCGTGGCGTGGGATAAAAAATGCGAGCCGTGGGATAAAAAATGCGAGCCGTGGGATAAAAAATGCAAGTCGTGGGATAAAAAATGTGAGCTGTGGGATAAAAACTACAAGCAATGGGATATAAAGCGAGCCGTGGTGGAAGGAGCAATTACTACCTAGATTTAGTTACTTATTAACAGACCGGGAATATTTGATCAAGTGATTAGTGAAAATTCACATTTGATGAGCCGCAAAGTTTTGAAACTCTATATGAATGTCTTTTAGAAGACCGCGAGTTTCGAAAAAAAATTCACAAAGAATGCTATCTGGCCGACATGTCGGTGGAATTTTTCCCCTACTGATAATAATATTCTGGCAAAGTCGGTGGATTTTTAGCTATTTATTCCTACCTATATTACCATTAATTTTCTGTGGAAAAATGGGTAAAATGTTGGTGGATTAGCCAAATTACCGGAAATTTATGGTGGATTTTTTCAGCTTTTTCAAAAAGTCAGTGGAATTTTGTGCACCAAATACAGACTGGCTCGCGGTGTGAAGGGCACACTGCTCAACTGCCTGCCTGCTCAACTGCTTTTGGTGTGAATGCACCCTTAATGAAAAAATAATTTACAGAGAAAATAGAAGACTTCTAGAACAGTTTACCAGTTCCTGAAACCTGGGCGGCCGTACATACTTCTACCTACCTATTCAAGTTTCAGCTTTAACTACCTACCAACCCTAAGTTTATTTTTGTGCCAAATCATAGATACTACCTATAACATATATTAAATACACTTATTAAATGTGAAAGATGTCCAGTAAATATTTTCCAAGTGATTACTAATAAATTACATATGCAAGTTTATAAATTTATTTTGGTAAAAATTCAGCCAAACAGACATTTTCGAATTTAAATGCTATGAACGTCACTAAAAAACGTAATTCGTGTGTTTGGTTTGAAAATATGAAATATAAGGGGTAGTGCACACATTAAAATATTTCGAGTTTTATTTTATGAAATTACGTATGTATAATATTTATATTATTTATAAATTGTGTACGAAAGAAAAATCCTTCATCTGAAATAAGAACTTTTCCTAAAAATAAAAAAGTATTTCTACCTCATAAACATTTTGAGGGTAAATAATAATAATAAGTACAGGCAAAAATCAATATATCTTCCACTACTTCCACATTATCAATTCACAATCTAAAGCTATCCATTTTCTAAAAATAAGACCTTTTATGGTTACAACATAATATAAAAAAAATGTTGTCTCAGCATTTTTGTATGACTATTTTCTGAACATAATGGTATCAGGGTTACCGTTGCCATGGAAACTGTCCACTGTCTCTCTGATAATAATAGAAGCTGCAGCATTCAATTTGCATGACTATAGATAAATTTATCAATATGGCTATCGACTACTCAAATATCAAGTTAGTGATACGATCAGATTTGTATAGTACTATATCTTTCATTTGTACCTATATCTCTTTCTTATTTGTATAGCTCTTTCATACATGTATCGCTCTTTCTATCTTATTTGTATAGCTCTTTTTATATTTGTATCGCTCTTTCTAGCTTATTTGTAGGTATAGCTCTTTTCATATTTGTATCGCTCTTTCTAACTTATTTGTATAGCTCTTTTCTTATTTGTATCGCTCTTTCTAGCTTATTTGTATAGCTCTTTTCATATTTGTATCGCTCTTTCTAGCTCAATTGTATAGCTCTTTTCTTATTTGTATCGCTCTTTCTAGCTTATTTGTATAGCTCTTTTCTTATTTGTATCGCTCTTTCTAGCTTATTTGTATAGCTCTTTCTTAATTGTATCGCTCTTTCTTGCTTATTTGTATAGCTCTTTTCATATTTGTATCGCTCTTTCATATATGTATCGCTCTTTCTAGCATATTTGTATAGCTCTTTTCATATTTGTATCGCTCTTTCTAGCTTATTTGTATAGCTCTTTCTTATTTGTATCGCTCTTAATTTCTAGCTTATTTGTATAGCTCTTTCATATTTGTATCGCTTTTTCTAGCTTATTTGTATCGCTCTTTCTTATTTGTATCGCTCTTTCTAGCTTATTTGTATAGCTCTTTCATATTTGTATCGCTCTTTCTAGCTTATTTGTATTGCTCTTTCTTATTTGTATCGCTCTTTCTAGCTTATTTGTATAGCTCTTTCATATTTGTATCGCTCCTTCTAGCTTATTTGTATCGCTCTTTCTTATTTGTATCGGTCTTTCTTATTTGTATAGCTCTTTCTAGCTCATTTGTATAGCTCTTTCTTATTTGTATCGCTCTTTCTAGCTTATTTGTATCGCTCTTTCTTATTTGTATCGCTCTTTCTAGCTTTTTTGTATAGCTCTTTCTTATTTGTATCGGTCTTTCATATTTGTATCGCTCTTTCTAGCTTTTTTGTATAGCTCTTTCTTATTTGTATCGGTCTTTCTTATTTGTATCGCTCTTTCTAGCTTATTTCTATAGCTCTTTCTTATTTGTATCGCTCTTTCTTATTTGTATTCATTCTTATTTGTGTTCTCTCTTACTTGTACAGCTCTTTCATGTTTGTATTCTTTCTTGTGTCTTAATTTGTATCTTAAAATATCAATACTCCGCGTTGTAACCACGAGTTCGTCTTTATCAGAGTCTACTATTTTAACATTTTTTAACAATTAACACATACTTTTTCATTGTGTCTGCTGTCACAATTTCTTTCTGGGCTCAATTATTCTGGGCTGAATTGCACTTGAGCTAAATTCTCTGCAGGTTCAATTTTCAGCGGGTTCAATTGTCTGTGGGCTCAAGTGTCTTGGGCTCACTTGTTTTGGGGCTCAATTGTTTTGGAGCTCAACTGTCTACGGGCTCAATTGTCTGTGGGTTCAATTGTCTTGGGCTCAATTAACTTGGGTTGTGAGAACACAACTTTTTGTGTTCTCATTATCAGACAACATTATGTTAATATGACTCTTACAGCATTATAAGTAATATTAGATGTCGTATGCATAAATTTTCAGACAATGCAAATATCATTTACAGTTTTTCACATTGCAGGTGCTCCGTTTTCAAAGTTATTAGCGGTTGTTCCACTGAAATGAAGGCAGAAGATCGAGAGAATAGAGGTGAGTACTTTTAACACACATTTATTAGTCACTCAATTGATTTTAATTGGATGATTTGCGCTCACTCTACATTGACTATCATTTTCTGCATATAAAGAGGTCATTATTGAAAATTTAACTTTAGCCGAAAAATTTAACAAGGTATTATATTGTGAATTGATATTTACATTTACAACATATTTATATATTTTGGAGAAAAAATTGTATCTTATATGCTGCACTGGGTCTTTAGTTTTCAAACACATCTTAATTTCCGTATTTTAGTGTTATCTACCTCTCAGAATGTTCCACCGTGACGCAATTCGCCTGTCATGTTGCAAACCTAGAGAAAGTTCTGAGACAGAAGCTGCTGTTCAGCCCCAGACTGGAGTACCTCTATGCCTCCATTTTAGCAAGCTATACTATGAGCAAATCGGTGAGCAAACTACTCAGGCAGGAAGGATTTAATCCTGGGATATCCCAGGAAAAATCCTTCTTGCTTGTGAATCAATCACCGTACGGGATGAATTGCCGGTTATAAAACTGAAAATTATTGCAGTTCAGATATAGGTTTTGATTTTGATTTTCAGAAAAGATTCGATAGGTTCATTTTTTTTTTTTTTTTTTTCATTTAAATTTGATTTTATGAATTGCAGCAATTTACTTACATTCAAAGTAATTCGGTGATAATTATAATGTTATAAATTAATTTGATATAAATATAAATAATATATTTTATTTTATATTCTAACTTTTCACTAGGGATGCATGATTTAGAAATCAAAAGATAAAAGAATATGACCAGAAACTTGTATTAATTAGGACGTGTAGTTCTGTTTTGAGTTGAGTTACTCGTCTAACTTTGTATTATGTATTATTTGATTGAAAATAAAGGTTGACCCAAACTTGAGTCTGGTCCCAACCAGCTCGCAGGTGGCCAGGACTTCTCAGCCTTCTTCAAGGGCGGGAAACAGTCTCCTTTGATAACCCCCTCTCTCCCGACAGGGGGAGGGACCTATACCTATAAAAGGAATAAGCCTTGGGGTGTCTGGCCAGTACCCTGTGAGCTGGTTGGGAATACATTTTTTTCTATAAGTTATATCATTTAAAAATAGACGCATGTAAATAACGAGTGAGTATCAAAAATGGCCCGTTTTAAAACGCGTATTATACATAGAATTTACTGATTAACATGGAAAAGTAACATAATGATATAATCCTACGTTTTCAAAACTACTTTCTGTTTGAAAATTTCTGACGCTAAATGGCCACTATCAACTGCTAAACATTCTTGCAATCTTTTGATGGTGGATGTATCGTTGCATAATCATTACAAATCAATTCGGTAAATTCCTAACTAAAGTCCCTATTTCCTTTAGGGACGTGAACTAGGAACCGATCTAATTACCCCTTTCCTAGTTCACGTCCTTAATTGATTTAGGGACGTGAACTAGGAAGGGGTATTTGGATCGGTTCCTAGTTCACGTCCTTAATGGATATAGGGACGTGAGCTTGGAATTCACCATCAATTCTCTTGATTTCTTCCATGATGTTTGGCTTGAGGTTTGCAGTTGTGGCCTGTGGTGGCATTGTTCCTGCCTTTCAAATATCTCCACAAATAAAAATAAGGAACTGTTATGTCAATATATCACCAATTTGTTTATTAACTTGCTTGAAAATTTAACCATCAGAGCAGTCACTGAAACTCGTGCTGTGTGGCATGTGGTACCATCTTGCTGAAAATATAAATAACAAATCTGTTTTTGTGACACTATAGGCCAAGGGTCTCGTCTTGCCCAAACTCTTGAATTTTAATTGTTAACAGTACCTATAATGCAAACAGAAGAGTTTCATCTGATATGATGAATTGTTCCATGACATTTGGGTCTACTTCGCTTGTTTCAAAAGTTGTCTTCCCATGTAGAAATCTTCTTAATGCTTTTATTGAGCAATTTGAATTTTGTAAAGTTTCAAACAAACAGTCTTTCTAAAAAAAAATTTCAAGCAGAACGTAGCTAACCACCCCTCCTCCATTTTTTGTTCAATTCGTCTAACTGATGAATTCGGAGAGTCATTTCAACAATACCGCTGATCATTTCGACGTTTTGCTCTGTCCGTAGGGTTCTTAGTCTTCCAGTTGGCTTCTGATGTGAATTGTTGCAGGTGTTTGGAAGTTTTTGCCCCACCACTAAATAACATTTACAGAAGGAGAATTAGGTGTGTTGAACAGCAGTAACACTTTCGGGGAGAAGAAACTGCTGTACTGCGAAAATAAGTTGTAGCGTTCTCTTTTTAAACCAATGGATCAGTATAATTACTATCACTATAATTCAGGTTACAACATCAGTATAATGACTATAATTCGGGTAACAGCATCAGTATAATGACTATTATTCAGGTAACAGCATCAGTATAATGACTATAATTCGGGTAACAGCATCAGTATACTCCCTATTATTCAGGTTACAGCATCAGTACTCCCTATTATTCAGGTTACAGCATCAGTACTCCCTATTATTCAGGTTACAGCATCAGTACTCCCTATTATTCAGGTTACAGCATCAGTACTCCCTATTATTCAGGTAACAGCATCAGTTCCCTATTATTCAGGTTACAGCATCAGTTCCCTATTATTCAGGTTACAGCATCAGTACTCCCAATTATTCAGGTTACAGCATCAGTACTCCCTATTATTCAGGTAACAGCATCAGTACTCCCTATTATTCAGGTTACAGCATCAGTACTCCCTATTATTCAGGTAACAGCATCAGTTCCCTATTATTCAGGTTACAGCATCAGTTCCCTATTATTCAGGTTACAGCATCAGTTCCCTATTATTCAGGTTACAGCATCAGTTCCCTATTATTCAGGTTACAGCATCAGTACTCCCTATTATTCAGGTAACAGCATCAGTTCCCTATTATTCAGGTTACAGCATCAGTTCCCTATTATTCAGGTTACAGCATCAGTACTCCCTATTATTCAGGTTACAGCATCAGTACTCCCTATTATTCAGGTTACAGTATCAGTACTCCCTATTGTTCAGGTAACAGCATCAGTACTCCCTATTATTCAGGTTACAGCATCAGTTCTCTATTATTCAGGTCACAGGAGGTGTTGCTACAGAATTAGAAGAAAAAATCTACACATTGAGACTTAAGAAGACTGACACAGAGCGTCAGAAAATGACTGCTATTTCTCAGCTGGCAGCACAGAGAGATGAAATAAAGTGCGATGGGAAGAGAGCTGTGGCTTTTATACGGTAAATATTTCTACTTAGAGAACAAATAGGGGATAGAGAGTACCTTAATAGTTTGTGTAAATTTTCATAATTCATAAAGGATCTATCTTACTTTTTGAAAATTTTCATTAAGGGAAAGGGAAGGTAGGTTCTAGGTAAATTGATCGAAAACAATTGCACAAAAAACAATTGCTCAAATGAACAATTGCTCGGATGAACAATTGCTCGAAAGACAATTGCTCAAAAAACAATAGCTCGAACGAACAATTGCTCGAATGAACAATTGCTCGAATTATCAAATTGCTCGAATGAACAAAATTGTTCGAATTATAAAATTGCACAGTTTTCTATTTTAAAAGTCAGTTATTCATGAGGTGGAGCTGCACCTAACAATCCTTGTTTCTTTTTAGTAATTGATCATTAATCATTCTATGAAAGATTTTAATTATTATTCATTCAGCATAATATTTTTTAGACCGTTTGTGTCATCTCGTATGTAACATGTGAATTGGAATCATGTGGTGAATCAGTACTATTCATGTTTTTTTAAATCATAAAACCCGAAAATTTATTTATTACTAGCCTATCTGTATGTGGTACCTCAATAGGTGAAATAACTCAAAGTTATGGCAGAGTTTCAATAAATCTACAATAATTTTTCGGGTTTTATTTTACTAAAAAGAAACAAGGATTGTTGGGTGCAGCTCCACTTCATGAATAACTGACTTTTATAAAATCGAAAACTGTGCAATTTTATAATTCGAGCAATTTTGTTCATTCGAGCAATTTGATAATTCGAGCAATTTGATAATTCGAGCAATTGTTCATTCGAGCAATTGTTCGTTCGAGCTATTGTTTTTCGAGCAGTTGTCTTTCGAGCAATTGTTCTTTCGAGCAATTGTTCGTTCGAGCAATTGTTCGTTCGAGCAATTGTTCGTTCGAGCTATTGTTTTTCGAGCAATTGTTCATTCGAGCAATTGTTCGTTCGAGCAATTGTTTTCGAGCAATTGTCTTTCGAGCAATTGTTTTCGAGCAATTTACCTGCTACCATCCAGGTACCATGGATAACAACTAAAATTTTTTTCTTATATTCTCGTGGAAAAAGTAGGAGGAGCTTAGCAAAAAGTCTGGTGGAAAGACTTAAAAAACCCTACGTGTGTACGGCCCTTTAGACATAAAGGATCTAACACTTAATTCTTCTTATTATTAATAGATACCCCACTTGTTTACCATATTTATCGAATTCTCTACTTCGATAGTAGAGTAGAGTAGTAACTGAAATCGACAATATTTTTAACAGTCGTCGACAAAAACAATTATTAAATTTTTTTTATAAACAGTTATTATTTTATTCCCATTACTCCAAATCTCTTTTCTGATACACACATCAAAGTTATAAAATATTGCAGTATTATGATATTGTGGTTATTATAATAATAAATACATTACAAAGTATATTGCATTGAATAAATGAATCACAGCCAGGAAGCATCCCTCACCAAGGAAGAGCTGTCAAGGAGGAGTGAAGGGATACAGAGAGAACTGAAGAACAAACTGAAAATCTGTAAGGAAGAACAGGAGAACATTGAAGAGCAGCACAAAACAGTTGAAGAGAAACTAAGACATGAAAGGTGAAGAACTATTTTTTTCTACAGTAAAACTCCTCTATATTGAAATCATCTATAGTGAATGTAGTGTCCTCTATAGTGACAATTTTTTCTTTAGTTTGCCATATAATGGCCATCAACTTTAGAAAACTAATGACCATTTAAGGGTATCCAAGTATGAGATATAACCGAGTATGCTATTACTTTTGTACTTTTGTATCTCCACCCACTAACCGAGGACTGTGAGTGTCTGAATACTGGTTCCGTTCAACAGCTCAATACAAGTCATTTAGAAAATAATCTACGGAGTTTACTAAGAAGATTTGAGTAACTTTTCAAAATATATAATTTTATATAAATACCTTAGAATTAATGAACAAATTTTCTTTAGTTTGCCATGAATGGACATCAGTTTTAGAGAACTGATGTCCAATTATCATCACTATCAGACTACTTCCTTACTCATGACTATACATTCACTATACAGGAGCTCCAGTGTTGATGGTTATTACATTGTTTTTCTTAGACAAAATGTATCGATAATTGTTTCAAACAATTGCACGGGTCAGAAAAAAGTTTAGTTATATACCATTATGATTTGTTTGTTTAATAATAGATTTAAAATCTTGCTTCCTGTTTTATGTTAGATTTGTTTTTCATTTCAAAATTGTGTTGTTATGTGTTCTATTTATTTTAATGTTTACCCATGTTTTCTTTATTTATTTAATTTAATTTTCTTATTTTATTTAATTTTTTTAACTTGCCCGAAAATATCCTATCTTTAGGAAATTATGAAATGGCTTGATGAATTATTGTTAATTTCTTATACTTTTCATCAATAAAAATCCCTATCCTTAGTTAAATAATATTAATGAGCTATCAGAGAGAAGTGTCATATTATTTGTTACTCAAATTTTCGTCTAAAACCGTAGATTTTTTCAAAAAATTCAAAGACTGATATTGAGTTGGTGTTCGTTTCTGTATTTGGAGACACTCACCGTGCTGGGGAAGTGGGCATTGATGGCAAATTCAGAATTTGATGAAACTCCAACTTTCATAGTATTGTGAGTGTCCTTCATTCTCCTATATAAATTGGTATATTTTATGTTTAATTTTTATATGAAAATAGTATTTATTTATGCTCCGCATCGTCAGTAGTTGTTTTCGTCTCGTTTAATTAAGTTTTTCCATTTGAGCTTTAACTCATTTAAGCTTTACCTCATTTAAGCTTTACCTCATTTAAGCTTTACCTCATTTAAGCTTTACCTCTTTTAAGCTTTACCTCATTTAAGCTTTACCTCATTTAAGCTTTACCTCATTTAAGCTTTACCTCATTTAAGCTTTACCTCTTTTAAGCTTTACCTCATTTAAGCTTTACCTCATTTAAGCTTTACCTCATTTAAGCTTTACCTCTTTTAAGCTTTACCTCATTTAAGCTTTACCTCATTTAAGCTTTACCTCATTTAAGCTTTAACTCATTTAAGCTTTAACTCATTTAAGCTTTAACTCATTTAAGCTTTACCTCATTTAAGCTTTAACTCATTTAAGCTTTAACTCATTTAAGCTTTAACTCATTTAAGCTTTAACTCATTTAAGCTTTAACTCATTTAAGCTTTAACTCATTTAAGCTTTACCTCATTTAAGCTTTAACTCATTTAAGCTTTAACTCATTTAAGCTTTACCTCATTTAAGCTTTAACTCATTTAAGCTTTAACTCATTTAAGCTTTAACTCATTTAAGCTTTAACTCATTTAAGCTTTAACTCTTTTACGCTTTAACTCATTTAAGCTTTAACTCATTTGAACTTTAACTCATTTAAGCTTTAACTCTCTTACGCTTTAATATTTTTCTGCAGAAAGAAGATAGAGAAGGAGGTTCACAGCACCATTCAAAACTACGATGACACTTTGAACAAAAAGAAAACCTACCTACAGAAACTCATGTCTGACCACCAGAAGATGACGGGGAGATTGGAGCAGAAGAAGGTAATAAATTGGAGAATAAGAAGGTAATAAATTGGAGCAGAAGAAGGTAATAAATTGGAGAAGAAGAAGGTAATAAATTGGAGTAGAAGAAGGTAATAAATTGGAGCAGAAGAAGGTAATAAATTGGAGCAGAAGAAGGTAATAAATTGGAGCAGAAGAAGGTAATAAATTGGAGTAGAAGAAGGTAATAAATTGGAGCAGGAGAAGGTAATAAATTGGAGAAGAAGAAGGTAATAAATTGGAGCAGAAGAAGGTAATAAATTGGAACAGAAGAAGGTAATAAAATGGAGCAAAAAGAATGTAGTAAATTGGAGCAGAAGAAGGTAATAAATTGGAGCAGAAGAAGGTAATAAATTGGAGCAGAAGAAGGTAATAAATTGGAGCAGGAGAAGGTAATAAATTGGAGTAGAAGAAGGTAATAAATTGGAGCAGGAGAAGGTAATAAATTGGAGTAGAAGAAGGTAGTAAAATGGAGCAAAAGAAGGTAATAAAATAAACTCAAACAATTTATATTATAATAATTGGAGGCTCGATTGATCATACCAACCAATAACCACTTAAAGCTACAAGATAAAATCATCTTTCAACCTCTATAGCAGTATAATGATTTCAATTAATGTTCCTTTTAAAAGAAAATGAACATCAATTTAAATTACTTTACTGATATAGAGGTTGACCAGATGGTTTTAATCGTACTGGTTGTAGAATAGTGTTAATTTACTAACTAGGCCGAAGTCACCTGGCTGTGATTGGGTTGAGGTCGGGATTTAGTACAAATGGGCCCACTTGATGTTGTGAGCTGTCTCTTTGGGGCGTCACTTTAACTCTGATGATATTCCCCAGAAAGATCGAGACGAGGCCAAAAAGCATCACGATGAAATACAGAACATACGCCGGAAAGAAGAAGAGGAGAAAAACGCCATTGCGCAGGTACGCTACCGTTAACCTGATTGAAGGCTTTTTCACACATGTCAGGGATCCGTCCGGGACGTCTCCGGTCCGTCTCCGATCCGTCCGGTCCGTCTCCTCTCAGTGCTTCAGTGTCAGTGAGAAAATATATCGATACTTTAATTTCAAGGGACACATTCACACAGTACCGTCTCCTCGCCGTGATGAAAATCACTGTCCGGTGACGTTCCGGACGGATCTCTAACATGTGTGAAGAATCCTTAACCTAGGCTACCTCCAGCCTGTACTATTATTCACCTGATTTACCTGTACTATTATTTACCTGGTGATATTTTTTACCGGTAAATTATTTTATTAGCGTTTTAAGATTTCACTAAAATGAACAGCCTTCCCAAACTTCATTTGATTTGTTCAATATAAATATTTCTACTGTAAATATAATCAAATAATTTTTTTAGTATTCTTTCTAGAATATCCTGTCTATTCTATTTGTTTTATTTACGGATAAAAACTGAATTAAAATATAGAAGAGAACATGTTTTTGATAATTCAATTTGGGTAAGTTAATTCTTTGCTTACATTCGATTGAATAAAAGTTTCTTCTTACAAGAATATTCCAGCAGTTTGATTTTGGCTACAGGGGCTTGCTTCGTTCTATTGTCAAAACGGTACAAATAATATAATTGGTATCGATTATAAGATGTGTAAAACATGAAAATTTATAAAAAAGAGAATAGTTAAAAGAGCTATTACGAGTGAAAGGGTGACAAAAGCCCACAGCGACAAAGGCCCCCACCGACAAAAGCCCACACCGACGAAAATAAAATTAGTATTAGTATAATTATTATTCGTCCAACTTTATATATGGATTATTTATATTGTAGAAATATTAATTTTGATTTTGTCTGTGTGGGCTTTTGTCGCGTGGGCTTTCGTCGTGTGGGCTTTTGTCGTATGGGCTTTTGTCGTGTGAGCTTTTGTCGTATGGGCTTTTGTCGTGTGGGCTTTTGTCGTGTGGGCTTTTGTCGTGTGAGCTTTTGTCGTATGGGCTTTTGTCGTATGGGCTTTTGTCGTATGGGCTTTTGTCGTGTGGGCTTTGTCGTTGCCCCATTACGAGTAGTTAAAATGTCGCTATTTGTTTGGTAAATGTTGCCCCTGAAGAAGAACATCAAGAAGAATTGAGAAAACTATCTTTAATTTAATTTATGCTAGAAGTAATGGAATCACCAAAAAGCCCTCTATTTTCCTCTAACAATTATTTTCATTACCAGGAGGAGTTCAGGCAGGAGCATTCTGCCAGGATCATTCAGAGGGCGTGGCAGCACCACAAGATTAAGAAGATGCTCAAGAAGGCCAAGAGGGGAAGGAAGAAGAAGCACTCCATTGCACCCAACTGATGAAACTTTAATTCCTTTCACAAATTTAACTAGTGTACTTTCCCATTTAAAATATTGAGCATTCAAAAGTAATTTATTACCCATTATTAGGTCACTTTAAGGACCTTGCGTTACACTTGCGTTTCTCAACACCGCATATAAAAAATGCAGCATTTTTTCTAATGCAAGTGTGAAGGGCTCCGTTAGAATTAATTGCAGATTAACTTTTTTCCATGAGCAGTATTTCTAACGCAGCGTTGAGAAACGCAAGTGTGAAGGGGGCTTTAGAGCCATGTCACACAAGCGCTTTTGGAGCGTTATCAACGCTCCAAAAGCGCTACATGGATACATATGAAATAGGTTTGCCTAAGTTGATATTATACTTACGCTTTGCCTAAGTTGATATTATATTTTATAGATTAAATACATATAAATATTTAATTGACGCAGAGGAATTTATATTATTATATATCATAACAATATACTGCCGTACATATACCCTAAGTATGTAGTGAGTAGTGATGGGGTATTGGAGGCTGCAATGTCCTGATGGTGGTCAGGAAGATCATCTAGTGTCTCTCGCTACCAAAGCCAAAGTGGCCCAAGGCCCTCTTCACACTTGCGTTAGAAATATTGCTGGTGGAAAAAATCGCTAGTGTAAAGGGCTCTGTCAAAATTAATTGCAGCTAAACTTTTAGCCATGGGCATTTTTTTAAAGGCAGCGTTGAGAAACGCAAGTGTGACTAACTCCCTGCCAGCGCTGCCTGAACCCTTATCTCATGCAGTTATACAGTATAACTGCATGTGTATACATGCAGTATAACTGCATGTACCGAAGAAGAGACTGTCAGAGCGTTTAGGAATAAGCTCCCGTCCGTCATTCGTAATTTCATTTTTGGATAGTATGTATATGTAATTTTTTTTAATTAATATTGATGTGGTTATAGAAAGGAAAATGAATTTAGCATAACCAAAACAATAAATAGCATATCAATTATAATTAATATTTGGGAAAATAAATTGAAAATTTCAATTATTTGTTTTTTTCATTAGAAAATTACTATTTTCTCATGATTTATAATACAATTTCTCATTACCTAAATTTGAATTTTTTATTACTCAAATTACAATTTTCCTTTGTAAAATTTTAATTTCTGATTATTTAAATTAAAATTTCTCATTATTTAAATTAAAATTTCTCATTATTTAAATTAAAATTTCTCATTATTTAAATTGAAATTTCTCATTATTTAAATTGAAATTTCTCATTATTTAAATTGAAATTTCTCATTATTTAAATTAAAATTTCTCATTATTTAAATTTAAACTTCTCATTATTTAAATTTAAACTTCTCATTATTTAAATTTAAACTTCTCATTATTTAAATTTTAATTTCTCATTATTTAAATTTAAACTTCTCATTCTTTAAATTTAAATTTCTCATTATTTAAACTTAAACTTCTCATTATTTAAATTTAAATTTTGTATTATTAAAATTGAATTATTTTTACTTGTCAAATTACAATTCTTTCATTATTTAAATTTAAATTTCTCGTTATTTAAATTTAAATTTCTCATTATTTAAATTAAAAAATTTTATTATTAAAATTGAATTATTTTTACTTGTAAAATTACAATTCTTTCATTATTTAAATTTCTCATTATAAAATGTATATCTCTCCTTATTTAAATTGAAACTATCCATTATTTGCAATGAAAATATTCAAATTTTTCTGTAGATCTGTTATTTTGTTTTTCATTAAGCAATTCAAACTATGATTTCATAAACATATTATTTGTAGTTATTAATTTCCTTTAAAGTCACAAAAATAATCAATCTTGATTGCGGTTTTGTATAAAAATTAAATACGGTTTTCAGTAATTTGTTCACCAAACAGTTTTTGATAACTTAAAATAAATTCTCCAAACTTCACAGTATTCTCATGGATACAAATTCTGACATGTTTTGAATTAATAATGATTCCATTAACTAAATTAAAATCGATTTAGTAAATACTCTGTTAGATTTTAATATTAAAGCCTGCCATTAAATCTATATTCTCTGTGTTATGATATTATATTCATTATTCAATTAATAACTTGAGCTAAATATTATTTCATACAATTATTTCGATTTACTAGAACCGATTTTAATTTAGAAAAGTTGTGTACCATGTCCGTCCATATCAATATCATCACTCGGTTTTAGTTGAAAGTAATTATATAAAATTGGACTATGAATCAAACACAATCAACTAAATTGAATATTATTTAGCTAATTGATATTATAGTATGCATTTCATCAGGTATAACCTATAGTGATATGTCATATTGTCAGTATAGTTCATGTTCTCATGTAGCACACACGTGAATATGTTTAGTAATTATCTATAAATTTAAATAAATGGTAAGCTCAACATCTTCGATCATTAAAAAAGTTATATAATAATCATTATTTAACTTTTTTATAACAGTTGCCTAATAAGATCGAAAATGTGGAGCTGTCCTATAACTCGGATATGATGAACTTTAATTTTGTAGTAGGTTCTCCTCAGAGTAAATTAGAAAATAATAACCAACGATATTAAAAATAATTTGGAAAATCATAGGAAAGGTTTTTATTGGACATTTCAGGAACTCTAATAATTTTCAAGACACCAAAAATAATAAATTCACCTGAATAATTTAAGAATTAGTAAAAAATAATTAATTGATTTGATTATTTGTTAATGCTAATTTCGATTACACAAAATGGATTCGAAATTAATATAACTGACAATGGAAGGAATGGTTCTAGTTTTATTAACATTTAATTTACTTCAATTTGCACATATTCTCTTTTAAATATGATTTAATATTACCAAACCCCTTCTCAGTTAATAATCATCTCCTCAGAATCTTAACTACTTTTCCACATTACAATTGCAAAGTACTTCAAAAAGAAGGTAATATAACTATTTTATGATATAAATATATATGGAGATAGACTATTTTTTCTACGTGGGTAATTGTAGACAACAGAATTCGTGGACCGACAGCTGGGCCCTGACAATTATTGGACAATTGAGCCCTAGACAATTGAGCCCAAGAAAATTTAGCTCAGGACAATTGATTCCAAGACAATTGGGCTCAAGAAAATTGAGCCCAAGATAATCGGGCCCATGCAATTAGGCCATATGACAATTTACCACAGGACAATTGGGCACAGGACAATTGAGCCCAAGAAAATATGACAGCAGACACAATGAAGAAGTAATACTTTGTATTACAGTAGCAATGGTCCTGAATTAAGGCAATACAGTAGACTATGCTATATAATGGGAATTAAGAATTTGCCTTTGTATAAAATACAATGCATACATAATATTTAACATTTTTACTTGCTGCTTTATTAAAGTTTATTTCGAGGATGAAAACAAATCGACGAAATCTTATTTTCAAATCATGTGTCTAGAGTGACTACAAGAGTGTCATAGAAGATCTACCTCGTTCCACTAATGCAATTGAAATGTGGCACAGAGCGATACACAGCTTGACTCAATACAGTTTATTAATTTTATATTTATACATATGATAAAATTTGGACAAGATCATGTTGAGAATAAATTTAGACGTATACATACTGAAAATAAAGTTTGCACAAGAAAGTGAAGTATGCACGAGCAAATCAAGCTTTTTCATCTATCGTCAGACCTTGATGAAGCTTTAGGTAAAAATTAAATATTTTACAGTACAGGCAGGCCTCGCTTTAAGTACAACTCACTTTAACAACAGTTGTACTTATTTCAAGCCATGATTCGAAATAAGAACCGTTCGTAGACATAGAAAACGGAGACAATTTTTGTGATTATTTCACGGTAACTAAAAAAAACATTAAAATTATAATCCAGATAAGGTTATTAGAAGCAGTTGGTTCAGAAATTCAACGTGTCCTATTTTAGGGTTAGTTCCGTGTTATTGCACGGTTCCATATTTTCGTATACACTTAAAAATCTTTATATAATAATCATCATTTAACTTTTATTTCAAATGGTATCCATGGTACCGATTAGAATAGAAGTTAAATAATAATTATAATATTTTCTTTTCTGACGTGTCCGAAGTTGTAGAACCAACCAATAACTTGGAACTTAGAACCCTACTACCAAAAATATTTCACGTAGCATAAAATTGATGTTTGGTAAATGTAACACAATAATTATAGAAGTCTAAGTATCTATTAATTACTCACCTATACTGAGTGAGAGTTAAACTATGGATGGATTTAAAAACATTTAATAATTGCACGACTTTAATCCTTTTCATCACAGTCACAAACAATGAAAGACTGTATTTTATTAATAATATGCTTATTGCTTATATACGTAGTACTGTAATAACTCTAAAACAAATTTTCTTTCTAAAACTCATAGAAAATGAGAGATATAATCGAGTAGAGACAATTATAAATTTCTTGTTACTTTTATTCGCTTTAGTTACTGTCTGGTAACTAAACTGAGTCGTGATTTGGTAACTAAAGCGGGGGATGCCTGTATACAGGGTGTCCCAAAAAATGTTTACACATTTTAGCAGCTGATAACTCAATTGTTTGTTTTCTCTTTGCAGACTGATACCATTAAATCGAGTGATGCCATTCAGAGTTAACTTTTAAGAAAGGAAATTAACCCGAAAAGGCTACTGGAAATATGAAAACGAA
Organism: Caprella mutica; assembly: GCA_947561585.1. Taxonomy (NCBI): domain Eukaryota; kingdom Metazoa; phylum Arthropoda; class Malacostraca; order Amphipoda; family Caprellidae; genus Caprella; species Caprella mutica. The sequence goes on from CANNZV010002263.1 coordinate 17,880, forward strand.
GTTGAAGAACAAAGACAAATTATTAGGGAGTTTCAATGATTTTGAGATTTCTTTTGAGATGCCTGCTACCTCACGACTAGTTTTCGGAACAGACTTTCTTGGACTTCGCAGAAACGTTTCCAGTACTCTTTCTTCCTTTGCGGGGCTTGTCGATATACGTGGTCTTCCAGAACGCTTCTTATGGACGTCCTGAACAGTTCAATCAGCTTCAAATTTATATCTAATTCGAGTGATAATAACTCGTGTTGGTGGTTCTTTTTTAAACTCCCTCTTAAATTGACTTTGCACTCAATTTAACTTTATTTTTTTTGCTTCCAGTATCATTTTAGAATAAATTATCTTTCTTCAAAGTTAACTCTGACTGGCATCACTCGGTGCAATAGGTTCAGTCTGCAAAGAACAAAAAAACAATTGAGTTATCAGCTCCTAAAATGTGTATACATTTTTTTGGGACACCCTGTATGTATGCATTGATTTTTTTATACAAAAGCAAAATTGTAATTACCATCGCAAATTACGAAAAGTAATGTTTTAGCCGGTATTTATATATTTGTTTTCTTGTATTTCGTAAAACTCAAAAAGTATTAAACCAAATTACCTAAAATTTGATATGACGATTAGTCAAATGTCAAGAACCGTTTAGTAAGATTTTGAGAGTGATCAGATCAAAGGTGAAGGTCATTTATAACTCATAAAATCAATAAGAATAAGTCAATAGCCAGAAACTCTTTTGTTAGATTTTGGGAGGGAGCAATCAGATCAAAGGTCAAGGTCAAGGTCATTTATAACTCAAAAATAATCCAATCAAATTGCCGGAAATTTGTTGGGGCGATTAGTCATTACTCAGAAATCAATTTATTGGATTTTGGAAGCGAACGGGTTGAAGGGGAAGATCAAGGTAATTTATAACTTGAGGATTCTTGGATGGTCAAGTTCATTTATGAGCGACAGCGATTATATATGTTCAATAAGTGTCCGCCATCATCTTGTACTCCAGGATGTAATCGAGTCCATTTTATCAGAGTAAAATATATCAACTTAATTGAAGACCATCGCTACTGTAATAAAACACCAACAGTTCTTTCAACTTCCTTATTATGTCTGCTGTGTATATTCATTTTTGAATGCAATTATTGTTCTGGACTCAAAAGTCGTCCTGGACTCAATATTTATGGGCTCAATTGTCGGGGCTTACTTGTGCTGCAACAGAATTTACCCAAACAAAATTCTGATTTTGAAAACATTATAAACTCTTCAATTACGACGATATCCGTTAGCTATACAGAACCACAATCAAAATGTTGTTAGTATACTAATTCATAGATCTTTCCTATTGTTTCAGATGCAGGTGACTTTGGCCCTCTTGACATTGGTTTTCTTTGGTGGAGTGAAAGTGTGCGACAGTCTATCAATGATGGTCAGAAGAACGAAAATTTCGTCGGAGAGGTTCATTGACACTACTTTTGATGGAGAAAAAGAGACAGTGGCTTTGGTTTCAGCTTTACAGGTCTGTGACAATTCACCGTCGTGTAAACTGATATGTGAAACAGCACCAAACACATACAAGATGAGTACTATGGATGTCGGGCCTAGTTTTACAGAGACACTAGGTGGAGAACATGGTATCTGCTACACTAGAAAGACAAAGAAGATGCTGTTTCCAGATCCTTCAGCGATAATAAAAGGATCACATCCATTTAACGGAGCTTATGACGTTCAAAATTTGATAGATGACATATACAATGGAGATAAAAACTACTGCTTCAAAACGGGTGGTACTTTTAAATATGCATTGGTGGAGTTCCCAGTTGTAAAGAAAATAACTGGAGTGATAGTCCGAGCGAAACCAGGTTTGTTTCAACATCCTAGTTTCATCCAAACTGCAGTGATGGTTGGTAACGTATCTTCTACCGGTGATTTCAGTTCCTACAGTTTGCTAAGAGTCCTTCACAATCCTCCAGTTAGTACCAATGAAGACCTAATATTTGAAGGTTCTGCACCTTTGTACGGTAAATATGTTGCTATAACTGAAGAAGCTGATGTAGGTCTTTATATTTGCTACCTAGAAATATATTGAAACCTCTCTATTTCTTGGTATTGACTGAAAAAAGACTTGGATATGTTGCTCTGTGACTGGAGAATATACTTCAAGTTTTAATATATGCTCTATGGAAATACTTTGAAACTTATCTTTTCTAACTTGTGATTATCTTAATTTTAATTATCTAATGATACATCCTTTATAACTGGTGATTATCTAACCTTTAATTATCTAACTTATAATTATCTAACTTGTGATTATCTAACTTATAATCATCTTACTTGTGATTATCTAACTTGTGATTATCTAACTTGTGATTATCTAACTTGTGATTATCTAACTTGTGTTTCTATAACTTGTGATTATCTAACTTGTGTTTCTCTAACTTGTGATTATCTAACTTGTGATTATCTAACTTGTGATTATCTAACTTGTGATTATCTAACTTGTGATTATCTAACTTGTGATTATCTAACTTGTGTTTCTATAACTTGTTTTTCTATAACTTGTGATTATCTAACTTGTGATTATCTAACTTGTGATTATATAACTTGTGATTATCTAAATTGTGATTATCTAACATGTGATTATCTAACTTGTGATTATATAAGTTGTGACTATCTAACTTGTGATTATCTAACTTGTGATTATTTAACTTGTGATTATCTAACTTGTGATTATCTAACTTGTGAATATTTAACTCGTGATTAACTAACCTGTGATTATCTAACTTGTGATTATCTAACTTGTGATTATCTAATTTGTGATTTTAGATCATTTAATAAAAGCCTACTATAATAAAGCATACTATAATAAAAGCCGCGTCCGTCTGTCCGTCCGTCTGGCTGTCCGTGTGTCACAAAATGTGTCAAACAGTCATTCTATCAACAGCGCCTCATAAAGTTGGTGTAAATAAGAGAAAAATCAAAGAAACAGAAATAGAAAAGAAAAACTAATAATTTGCTGCAGTATCATGACTACGGGGGTCACACGAAAATTATTAAATAAAGATATAAAAGTTTTGTCCATATAGAGTAATAAATAGAATTTTTGATTAATTGAATATATTGTATATGTATGCATTTGAATTTAATCTTAATCCCATTAGGTTAATTGAACAACAGGTACTGTACTAGTAATGATAATAAGCTTAATTGAATGGATAGGTTTAAATTAGTACCAATGATACCAAATGGAAGGATGAGTTTAATTATTTTTTCTTATACGATTTATAATGTGGAACTGTCCAAAAACTTGTAACTTCCCCTCGTTTCTTTAATATTAACGATAATTAATGTTAATATTAATTAATGATTTATCGATTAATGTTAACTATCAAAATTCTATTGTTTATTAATTATATATATCAATTTGTTTCTAGATGTGATATTAATTATGTTCTTCTAACTATATTAATTTTCTTTTTCCTACATTATTTTTACATTTTTATTTGAACTGCATATATTTTTTCTTTGCTATTATTAATTACAGAAGTATACAAAAAATCAAAGAAATATAGGTATTAATTAGGTATCACATTTTAACAATTAATTTAGTTAGTGTAATTGTTTGTATATTTTCTATAATTTATGAGAATGGTGGAAAATTTTTGTTCTTTGCCGTATCATTGTTTCTAATAATTAAATCCTAAAAAGTTTGTTCTAATACATCTTTTTAACATTTTTTAAAATTTAGATTTTTTTGTACCCAACCTCGGTTAAAATAACTACTTTTATCACAAAATTATTAATTTTATCGTGAAATCATTATTTTTTTTTTAATTTTAGATCGTAAAATTATTCATTTCTATCATAAAATTAATCTTTTTTTCGTATTATAATAATTCTATCATAAAATTAATCATTTTTATCTTAGAATTATATAATAAATTTTATCGTATTAATTTTCATTGTGAAAATTTTATTCTATTAATAAAAAAAGTCTTAGTAAAATCCGTGGATTTTTTCCAAATTTGAAACAAAATTATTTGTTTATAAGGTGAATAACAATCATTAATTTCCTTTGCCTGGGATTTATTCAATGTATCCAAATTATGAAAGCATAAAAATAAAGTTTATTCAAATCATCCCGAAGTGTTTTTCTTTCAGTTGAGCAATTCCGTGAAGTCTCTTGTACCCTCATAAGGGGCGACTGTTCTCCGTAGATATTTTGTACCTGACTATGCTAGGTAAATCTTTGAAGTTAGGAACCATAACCTCAGCCACGAACAGAAGAACGGACATCAGAACCCCGCCAAGAAGGAGGGAAAAAAGACCCTGCAAAATGCACCAGTGAATGATTCTCCTAACTATTTGTCCTCTAAGGCCCTTACCATACTAGCAGTTTCACCGCCGCGTTTTCACTGCCCTGTTTCTGCTTCTTCAATTAATCACGGTTAAATGAATGGAAGACGGTAGCAACGCTAGTATAGTATACAAATTTGCTTTCTATTCATTTAATTGAAGACGCGTAAACGGGGCAGTGAAAACGCGGCCGTGAAACTGCTACTACATATAGTATGGGCCTAAGGCGACTTATGACTTATACTTAAACGATCGAATGAACTCTTTCATATGTAAGAACAAAACCGTACGCTTACATTAGTTAGGCAAAATTGTGATTATTATTATTTTATATTGTTTAATATGCAACCTAAATATACAAAAATGTTATAAAAATTCTGTTTTTTACAAGATCAAATTAATTTTGGGCATAAATGGATAACAATAATTGAGGCAAAAGTTAATAATTCGAAATTTTCAATCCTTTAAAAAAACCTGAGTTTAAATATCCTCTTGATAATAAAATCATAGATCCTGAGAATTAAAGAGTATTGAATGGTTCTACACCAACGGTATATAGTATTCGATACCATTTCATTTCGTCTGTGATATTCTTGATATCTATGATTTTAAATGCATATGGTCACAACCCTAGTGATGATATATGCTGAACTACAGTATCACACTGACAATCTATTACATCACTAATATGCTTACCCAAAGACCCTGAAGACCATAGGGTTCACTGACTGAGACTGTGGAAGGTCTTGAGTTGCAAGAGGTGGCATTGGGCATCTCTTCGTAAATCCAACGCATGTAGAAACCGCTTTCAACCACCGACAAAATCCTTCCAAAAGAGATATCTCTATAGAAATATCTATATAAATTATTCTGATAAAAGAAACATTTGTAAGTATTGGAAGTATTATCTAAAGTGAATACAAACTGAGACACTCAGATGTTTTACGTTAAGATTTATTTCCAAATCGAGACGCTTAATTGAATCAACTATAATGAGCTGCTTGGTAGCACAGTGGTATTACCACTCGCTTCACGCCAGTGAGGTCGAGGGTCGCGTCACGCTGTGAGATATAATCATATAAGCCCTGTGTGAACGAGTGGTTACTGGCCAGGCTGGAGTCACCTAGCTGGGAGTAGGTTAAGGGTGGGATTTAGTAAATATGGGCCCACTTGGTGGCGTGATTGCTTTCTCTTCGGATCATCTCATCAACCTTAATTAACTATAATTTTTGTTTAGTTAACTATAATGTGCTTAATTGTTTCAAGAAAATGAAAAATGAAATGAAAATTCTAGTGTGATGCACTTAAACACTTGCAAGCTCTTGAAACACATAAGTAGATTAAACTCACAGTCGATGTACATAAGTGTCCCATTTTTCTGACAGAGTTCTGACTGTGAAAGTATCTCAGGTCTATATTTTTTGACTAATGATTGTACCTGGCTGATAATGCTGGTACCAAGGGATGGTTCTTCTGTCCGATGAAGGATAGGATCCATGGTTTGAACCGATCGTCTGCTAGGTAGTAGTCGCAAGAGCCTGCGAAATAAACCTTACTATAAATATTGAAGTAGAAGTAAGTGGTTGTCGCTTCACTCTCAGAAACAACGATCGAGTCAAAGTGACTATCTTATTGGGCCACAGATTGTAAAGTAAATTTGACCTGTTTGAGGTAGCATTCGGGACCTATAATTTTAAAGACATTTTGTCATAAATCTACATTAGTTCACAAAATAATTAAGAACTATATTACCTGTGACAGAGAACTCCATGGACATCAGTCTTAAGATGGTCAGCTCATCGATGAGAAGAACAAAATCTCCGCTACCAACATCTTCTTTCATGACGTTGGGGAAACTTGGGGAAATTACCTCGGACATTCTTCCCTGGGAGTAAAATTTACTCAATTCGCCAAACAAACCACTGTCTGCGTTCTGAAACAAATAACTCGGGTTGTGACAAAGTGCGTTTAAAATCATAGATCCTGAAAATATTATAGATGGATTGAATTAAAGAGTATTGAATCGTTCTACACCAGCGGTATATAGTATTCGATACCATTTCATTTCTTTTCGTCTATGATATTTTTAAGAGCTATGATTTTAAACGCATACTGTCACAACCCTATACAGATAAAACGACTGATTCCGAGGCAAGAAGGTTTTACTCCTGGGATATTAAGGGAATATACTTCTAGCCTTGGTGATGCATGCACCTTCGATAGTATACCCAGGTAGCAAGCATTATTCCTGGGTTAGTAAGGGAATAACCCTGGGAAGAAGGATATACTGGGATATTCCCTTAATATTCCAGGAATAAATCCTTGCTGCCTGGGTAACTGTTTTGGCTTGAAATATATCTTATTTTAAAAGTTGACGCTACTTCGTATCCAACATATTTGAGGAGAAATAATTCCTACTACAATTAGCGATATCTGGCAACTGAGAAATGATGTTCGTGCATGACCGTATTTTACGGTGTTTCAACTTGCTTATTTTGTATTTGTATCTCATAAATTATTATTAGTGGATGCATGAAATTTGTTGACTTTCACATAGTTTTAGAGATATAGGATTTTAATACAGGAATTACCAAGCATTCAATTTGAATGAGATGACCGAATGTAGAAGCAACATGATTTTTAATGTGCCAACGTGGGATTGGGAAACACTGTTAGTCAGTAGTGCTTACTGAACATGTTTGCAAAACGTTATGTCACCGGTAAACAGTCATCTCGATTGTTTGGTAGTTCTAGTTGTTTCGAATGTATGGTAGTTCTATGTAGTGCTAACCAGTCCTTTCCCCACCTTGACGTAGTCACTGAATGCTGTGTTAATCTCAAGCGCCACATTCATGTCAGGGTGATTCACCAGATCATCCAGATTTTTTATAGGAGCCGGCATGTACCTGACAGAAAGCTGTGAGGTGAGAGAACCTGCGTAGCTTCTCATAGTCACCAGGCAGAAAATCATCCAACAGGCAATGATCACGTACACTGTCTTGTGAGGGGCCTTAACGATCATATCTGGAGAAGAAAATCTGGTTTGGATCACGCCATTTTTTTGATAGACCAGTAAAGTTAAGGCAGCACCGTTCCAACTCAGCTTATCAAATATTCCTATGTTATTCGTACGGGGATAAAATGAGGTTCATTAACATCTGTATAGCTAACGATTTACTTAATATTTATATTAAAATTCTCCAAGATCTATACAGATGCTTATGAACCTCATTTTTATCTCCGTACGAATAACATAGGAATATTTCGCTGCCTATATTTTAGTAGTTTATTGTATAGGATGCTCGTAGAACTATATACAGCAGAACCTCGTAGTAGACAAACCTCCTATTAGACCAAGAAATTTTTGAAACTGCACTGGAAAAAACCTCGTACTAAACAAAACACAATTTTTATCACCTGACAGTTATTCTAGTGTAAATATTACAAGGAGTAATAATTTCAATAGTGTTTTAAAGATAATCTTCTAGTGTGAATTATATATTATATTTATTTATGCTGTTTTCAGGATAAGACATAAGGCAGAATCGGTTTCAGATTTAATGGTAGAGTCTGTGTTAAAAAAAATTGATGTGAAAAGTTATAGAAAACTAGATACAGTGAAGACTACTATAATCTCATAAACTGATAATTTAATTGAAAAAAATAATATATTCATTTTAATTGAATCAAAAAAATTCATACTGTTTCCATATATGTGTTTCCCTTCAAAATTGGTATGTTAGTCACCATTAATTTGGCATTAAAGTTATCATAAACAGATATATCTATCGAAATATTAAAGTCACCGCTTTACCTTTAAATAAAACGGTTTAGGTCTAGTAGGAAACTACTGCAGCAAGTTTCTTACTAGAACAAACAAACTTGGAACGTAACTCTGGTCTACTACGAGGTTTTGCTGTAGTACACTCGAGATATGATGCTGCTCTGAACCAATACTTCGTAACTCAGGAGTTTTACTGTACTTGTCATCTGAAGTATCATGACAATTCGAATGCTTACCCTGTGATGCGAATATGCCCACACAGTCAAAGAAGTGCTCTGACCAGAGTACGAAGTACTGCTTCATATTCAGTTTACTGCTGAGGCACACATTAGAAAGAAGAAGAAGAAGAGAGAGACCAACAGCAGAGAGGAAGATTCCCACCCAGAGGTAAGAAGAGAATGGCTTCACGAAGCCCCAAGGATCTGGCTCAGGAATGCCTCTTTTCACCAGTATTCGGAAATAATCCTGTAAAATTATCCATTAGTTAAAGAAAATTTTTTCACTATACAGGTTACTTGCTTAATCAAAACTTTACATTCACTATACAGGCTACTTCCTTACTCAGGACTCTAGATTCACTATAAAGGATTTCACTATAGAGTTCTACTGTAGTGAATGTGTTCAATTTACCTGTAGGATAGGAACAGTGAAGTCTATCACTTTAGCGCGACTGTACGTCATAGCGAAAGGACCCAATCCAATATCTGCTTCCTGAGAAAAACATCTCATTGTAGTAATCGAATTGGCAACTTGGTAAAGTTAAAGTTTTATCATTTCAAAAGTCTGAATAAATAAAATCTTAAGTTTATGGAATATAATACAAAGCTGATCCAGAGAATATTATAGACGGAGAGAATTAAAGAGTATCGAATGGTTCTACACCAGCGGTATATAGTATTCGATACCATTTCATTTCGTCTGTGATATTCTTGAGATCTATGATTTATAAAGCATATTGTCACAAACCTAGTGACAATATGCTTTATAAATCATAGAGAATATTATAGACGGAGAGAATTAAAGAGTATCGAATGGTTCTACACCATAGTATTCGATACCATTTCATTTCGTCTGTGATATTCTTAAAATCTATGATTTATAAAGCACATTGTCACAACCTTACCTTTCTGTACACCTGCCCCACCATTCCAGACCAAGTTCCATCTTTCTGTTCCAGACCCCATTCCCCATCGGGAGGATTGACGAGAGTGTACCTAAACATGGGGAAGAATGGGGCTAGTCAGAAAATCAGACCTGTTCTTTTCACTTAAAATTCAGTCATTTGATGTAAATATATATTTTGAATGCCTGCTAAAATTAAATTAAATCTATATACATATATTTAAAGAAATTGGTATATATAGTTTGTTTTTAAATGTATATTAATATGAAAGATAATATATATATTTTGCATGTAATAACTATTTTTTTAATAAAAGGATAAACAAACAAATAGTTTAAATAATTAATAACAAGTTGACTTAGAAAATATAAAAATTGCCTATAAGTATAGGTAGCCCAGCACATAATGCCGATTAGTTTCATTTTTCGTTATTTCTTTCATAGAGTGTTTACGTGAAATTTATGGACTCCGCTAGCGCCTCCAGAGTCTTAGCGGTGGGACCACCGATGCTGATGACACCGTCATCGTCAGTGAAGACTTTGACGTGAGGTACCCACGGCGCTACCGTCACTGTTAGATGCGGCGCCTCGCTGAAACTGAGGAAAAGAAAGACTTATTCCGGGGATAATAAGGTAATATCCCAGGCAAGAAGGATTTATTCCTGGGAAATTGGGCCTATGCTGTACCAGCAGTTTTACCGCCACGTTTTCACTGCCCTGTTTACGCGTCTTCAAGTAATCCCGGTTGAATGAATGGGAAACAAATTTGCATACTAGACTAGCGTTGCTCGACATTCCATTCATTTAACTGTGAAAATAAATACTGTTAATAAATAAATAAAATAAAAATAAAAACTAATTGAAGAAGCGGAGACAGGGCAGTGAAACTGCTAGCATGGAATGGGCGTCAGAGGAATATTCCAGGCGAGAAAGAGTTAATTCTGGGATATTAAAGGAATATTCCAGGCGAGAAAGAGTTAATCCTGGGATATTGAGGGAATATCCCAGGCAAGAGGGATTTATTCCTGGGATATTAAGGTAATATCCCAGGCAAGAAGGAGGTAATCCTGGGATAGTCCATTAATATCCCCGAAACAAAGCTGTCTGGGCTAAAAATATAACACCTTTCAATAGGATATAAATATCCCTTTTCATATGACGTACAGGGTGACCCACAAAAAAGTGTACCCAACTTATAGAATTAATATAAATATCGTATATATAATAAGTTTAAAAAAAATGAGTTGGAGTAAATATTAAAATTTGATTTTTTTCATGTTTCCATTCTATGTACCACCGTCATTGCTTTAAGATTGTACGTGTACGATATTTAAATTAATTCAAACTTGGGTACACTTTTTTGTGGGAGATATTAATTAAGAGATATTTTCTTTAAATGATCGAATAAACACATATTATAAGGAGATTATACTATTTTTTTTACGTGTAAATTAATTCGAGATATAAAGTATTAATGAAAGGTATATCAATCAATGCTTCGTGTGAAACCATTATGCACCGAGATCTTTAGTTAATGTAGAATATGACAGGGTCATTAATTATTACTTTGTATTAAAAGATATAAAGGGTAAGTTTTTAATAAGATTAATCACATATTTTAATAATATATATTCTATATTTAATTTTAATATGATCGAAATATGGAACTGTTCAATAATTCGTTACTTACGCTTCATAATAATTATAAAATAAGAATCATTCTTCTTCTCTATAGTTCTTCCAGAGTGTCAGTATCTTCTAGAATGTTTAATTACCTACCTGAACGTATAAGAATCGTCCAGAGTTTCAGTATCTTCTAGAATGTCTAACTACCTACCTGAACGTATAAGAATTCTTTCGGACTTCGCCCAGAGTGTCAGCATCTTCTAGAATGTCTATCTACCTACCTGAACGTATAAGAATTCTTTCGGACTTCGTCCAGAGTGTCAGCATCTTCTAGAATGTCTATCTACCTACCTGAACGTATAAGAATTCTTTCGGACTTCGTCCAGAGTGTCAGCATCTTCTAGAATGTCTAACTACCTTCGTCCAGAGTGTCAGAATCTTCTAGAATGTCTAACTACCTACCTGAACGTATAAGAATTCTTTCGGACTTCGTATAGAGTGTCAGCATCTTCTAGAATGTCTAACTACCTACCTGAACGTATAAGGATTCTTTCTGGGTTCATTCAGAGTGTCAGCATCTTCTAAATGTTTAATTACCTACCTGAACGTATAAGGATTCTTTCTGAGTTCGTCCAGAGTGTCAGCATCTTCTAAAATTTCTTCCAAGTTCTTGAAGGACATTTTTGCAGATCCATGAGAAGTCTGAATTGATAATAGATAATATCAAGTTGATTTATAAATAATAAATAAAATAATAATTAATTTGTGGATAAAACTTATTAATTAAAAGGCTAATTTGCGTTCTAGGATGAATTAATATATCATTGGTAGGTACTATTTATAATCCCAATAATTCTTTATTAACTTGTTATATAAGTAACAAATTATATTTGTTTAGAATATATTGGTTGTCGAGGGATGATCCACTACTGTTTGAATCGTTTAGGAAAAATATGTAATTTGACAATTTAACTGAATATTTGGTACTATATTATTGCTAGTTGCAGTAATATAGGAATGGGGGTATGATATATTATTCTTTTGAATGTGCTGAAAAGATACAGAAATATTAAATGATATTATGAATAATTATTTCGTTTTGTTTTTAAATATATATTCATTTACATTTTTGTATCTTATCACACATTGAATTTACTAATATATTGAGTTAGTTCAGTTTTAAATTATTAAGAAATTTCATGGACACTTCAAAATGGAACAACTCAGCTGCACTATTTGTGAAGATAGCATCTTTTGTAAGGGAATAGAAAATGAAGAACAGATTTTTTTCACTTCTTCAAAATCATGGTGATAATGCCCCTATTCCTATATTACTGCAAGTTACACTAATATAGGAATGGGGTTGTGCACCGACAGTTGGGCCCAGGACAATTGGGCCCGCCGAAAATTGAGTCTCACGACAATTGGGCACCAAGACAATTATTTTTTTATCACAGTCTACTGTACAGTATTAACTAATTGAAGACCATTGCTAATGTAATCATAAAAATTGTGTGATTCGATTGATATACCTGATAATAGATCTATTTACAAGCTTCTTTAAATCACATTTGGATGCTAATCTAATGTTTAGGTGTATTGGAAATCTTTGAAGAGCCCAAATAAGTCGAAATAACTGGATTCATGTCATACGGATCCAATCTGTACATCGTCTGACAAAGTTCAGTCACAGTAATATTTAGTTAATAAAATGGGTACATTTTGAAGATTATTCATAATATTGAACTAAGAAAAATTGAACAGCTGTTGGGATAAAACGAGCTTATGATAATACATTTTGTAATATTAATTTATGAAATATTTCAATATTGAACACTTACAAGGTTTCGACAAATTCACATTAAACCTCAATTCGGCTTTTATGTTCCAATCATTTTGGCATGTCTTGTTAAGCAACGGTCTTCTAAAATGCCTACATTATCATTTTCTATTGACTAAATCCTAAGTTCTACTCTATCTAGAGATTTTTTATTTTGTTTATCTCTGAACAGAAGAATATAAAAGTTTTTAAATAATATAAATTATTCATTAAAGTAATATGTTCCAATAAAAGGAATGTATTTTTCATAACGAGAATATATTTTTCATATTATGAATATTCTATATCTTAAATATGCTCAATATTATATTTTTATGCAAAAAAGATATTGTCACAACTCTATTTACTATAGTAGTAATAGTCTTCAATTTAGTTAATTCAGTAAAATCTGTCAAAAAAGTGCAAATAATATAATTGTCGTGTGGCCGAATTGTCGGCGGGCCAAAGACACTTCGGGCCCAATTGTGTTTGGCTCATTTGTCGGTCCACGGAATGGGGTCATGTACCCCAATTCCCATGTTACTGAAATTGAATTAATCAATTAGTCAACTTAGGTTAACACCGTATTGGGATTTTTTAAAATGTTAACCACAAATAGTACAAACACTGTACTAAAACAGTACGGTAGTTAATGTAGAATAGAATCTTTAACAAAATATTTTAATTCTAAAGTCCAGTACAATTCCTCCTACATACATAAACGTGACGCGTTCTAGAAATTATGCATCTTAATATAATGAAACACCTGATAAATTAGGGTTAAATGGATAAATAGTCAGTTGTACCGCTAGATGGCGTTGGTACAGATTTGGTGACAAATATTATGACAATAAGAGTGAACAGGTACATTTGGCCTGTAACTTCTTTATTTTGGGCAGCTATGAAGTTTAAACTCATACAATGATTGAACTATATCAATACCGATAATATCCTGTGAAAAAACTGTCAATTAATTGAAATTTGAATTAATAAAGATCATTTTTATTTCATGAAAATCGTATGCTAACTGTAACATTTCCCGCTTTTAGAATATTATTATGATGATTTTTGATCCGCTATGGTTCTGTTATGTTAACTTCATGATTGTTTAATGACCTGGCAAGGGGGGATGGGGGTGGCACGCCCCTCTATATATGTTCATATATCAGTATATTTATCAGAAATAAACTGCAAATGTACCTGTGACACCCGATCGTGTGTCTCAGGTACATCATTTTTCGAAGTTTGTTTTGCATATTACTGATTCAAATTTCAATTAATTTAGGATATTTTCGATGGATATTATCGGTATTAGTATAGTTCAAACATCATATAAGTTTAAAGTTCATAGCTGCCCAAATAAAAAAGTTAGAGGGCAAAGTACCTATGACACCCGTTTGCAGGTGAGGTAACCACATTGGAGCGCAGTACCTTACTCTACTGTGAACGCAAACGTGACAATTAAACGCAAACACGGAGATTGACGTTTTCACCGCTAGATGACGTAACTATATAATTTAACAAGTGTTTCAAAAGATAATAGTTCGATATTATTTATGTTCAAGAATAAGTTCATTCACATTTCAGCTAAAGTACAAAAAAATGCACGTTTTCTTAAATAAAAAGAAAATGTACTACTTTGGTTAAACATACACCATTTTAGCCTCAAATTAAAATTAGTCAATTTCAAATTAAAGAAAGTGAATTTCGAATGAAAATTAGTCAAGTTCAAATTAAAATAGATCAATTTCAAATAGAAAATTTCTTTCTTATTTTATAAAAAAAATTTATTTTCAAAAATTATGAAAGATGAACTCGAGTAAAAATCAATTCAACCATCTGATAAATCCATTATACATGAACTTATTATGAATTGGACGAGTAAATAAATATATGAATGAAATAAAAACTGTTTTGGCCATTATTTAATATAGGTAGAAAATTTCTTATTTGTGAATTAACTTTATTTATTTCAGAATTGAGAGTTAAACAGAAAAAAAAAATTTAATTTGAAATAGAACTTTTTTAATTTGAAGTTGACTTTTTTTAAAACTTGACTAATTTTAATTCGAAATTCACTTCCTTTAATTTGAAGTTGACTAATTTTAATTTGAAATTCACTTCCTTTAATTTGAAGTTGACTAATTTTAATTCGAAATTCACTTCCTTTAATTTGAAGTTGACTAATTTTAATTTGAAATTCACTTCCTTTAATTTGAAGTTGACTAATTTTAATTTGAAATTCACTTCCTTTAATTTGAAGTTGACTAATTTTAATTCGAAATTCACTTCCTTTAATTTGAAGTTGACTAATATTAATTTGAAATTCACTTCCTTTAATTTGAAGTTGACTCTTTTTAATTTGAGAGTAAAATGGTGTAGAAAATATATTGAAATTGAAAGAAATATCCACTGTAGACACTTTCCAAATCAACTTAAAGTACACTCTAAGACATCTATTGCCCGAAAATATCCTATCTTTATGGAATTATAAAAGGGCTTGACGAATTATTGTTTTTTTTTTTGTACTTTTCATCAATAAAAATCCTTATTCTAATAATCACTGGTACACCTGTTGCTTGTAGCTAGCTGCCGGGTAGCAATGAGGAACCTGCTCATAACAAACATACAAAGGTCGATTAAAAGCTTCTGTAGACACTACCTAGCATCGATAGAATTATTAATGGTAATGATAGGTCTAGGTATTAAGAAATGACTTTGGTGGATCACGTACGTACAGACTTAAGCGTGTTTGAATGGTAAATAGAAAACTATTTGAGTTACATATGAAATTTTAAGTTTCTTATTGAATGAAGTTCGCCAATGCTTATATATTACAGAACAGTGTTTCTTTAACTGTGATTAAATTACCCTGAGCTGGGTATAGTTTGAATATTTATTAGAGTAACAGGGTAGTTGTATTTTTTGTGTATATTTTCCATCAACTGGTTACTTTCCTGCAATATCTTCAGTCCTTGTTTTATTGAAGTATAGTCAATTAGTATTATTTATTACATTATTATTTGTCCTTTCATATTCGACGAACCTTATTCGGTTAATGAAAATATTAAGGCTGCTTCGGTGTCCGTGAAAAAATATAAAGTTACCTTAATTTCAACGGACACATTCACACAGTACCGGTTCCTCACAGTGATAAAAAGTCACTGACCGGAGACGTCCCGGATGGATCCCTGACATGTGTGAAGAAGCTTTTTAAGTACGTAAAATGTAAGAAGAAAAAAACCAACGTTTAAGAAACAAATGGTATGGAATGAAAGAAAGGAGAGTCCTTTAAATAATTCTTATTATATCTTATGATTCTGATTCAATCTGATGGGTCTAGGGTTGTGACGATATGCTTAATAAATCATAGAGAATATTACAGACGGAGAGAATTAAAGAGTATTGAATGGCTCTACACCAGCGGTATATAGTATTCGATACCATTTCATTTCGTCTGTGATATTCTTAATATCTATGATTTATAAAGCATATTTTCACAACCCTAGAGATTACACTCTGAGTGAATTTCATATACCTTAGATAACTTCTTAATGGGACATTTTGTTCATGGAAAACATTGGCTGCAATATTTTCACTATCATTTGTTTGCGATCGAGAAATTTAATAATGATTTCAACTCAATTGTATAGATAAGTTTCCTAGTTTAGTAATTATCTATAGTTAGGTTTCTTTGTTATTTGATGCAGGTAGGAGGAAATTTAAAAAAAAATTAAGTTGTGAAACTGTTAGTTACATTTTATTATTAATGTAACAATGGGTAAAAATACAAGCAATGGAGTAACCATAGATATTCATTATAGACTCTGAGCCGTATATATTAAAAATACAAATGATTCCAAGACAAATGATTTCAAGACAAATGATTCTAAGAAAAATGATTCCAAGACAAATGATTCCTGGACAAATGATTCCAAGACAAATGATTCCAAGACAAATGATTCCAAGACAAATGATTCCAAGACAAATGATTCCAAAACAAATGATTCCAAGCCAAATGATTCTAAGACAAATGATTCCAGGACAAATGATTCCAAGACAAATGATTCTAAGACAAATGATTCCAAGACAAATGATTCCAAGACAAATGATTCCATGACAAATGATTCCAAGAGAAATGATTCCAAGACAAATGATTCTAAGGCAAATGATTCCAAACCAAATGATTCCATGACATATGATTCCAAGACAAATGATTCCAATACAAATTATTCCAAGACAAGTGATTCCAGGACAAATGATTCCAAGACAAATGATTCCAGGACAAATGATTCCAAGAAAAATGATTCCAAGCCAAATGATTCCAAGACAAATGATTCCAATACAAATGATTCCAAGACAAATGATTCCAAGACAAATAATTACTAGACAAATGATTCAAAGACAAATGATTCTAAGACAAATTATTCCAAGACAAATGATTCCAAGACAAATGATTCTAAGACAAATGATTCCAGGATAAATGATTCCAAGACAAATGATTCCAAGACAAATGATTCCAAGACAAATGATTCCAGGACAAATGATTTTAAAACAAATTATTCCAAGACAATGGTCAAAAACTCAGTAAAGTTAACATTTTGTCACTAGCTAAATCACCCCGGTATCAATTAAGTCCCCCAGACCATTTTATTAGGGCTTAATATTTTTTTTAATTTGGAGGTTTTTTATTGTACAACCTAATAAAATACTTCTCCATAATTACTATGTCTTACCTGCAGTGGCTCCTCATGAAAAGTGACTGAAAACTTCTATTCTATGCCAACAAAATCACAGAATGATTAGAACTGGTGATATTCTTTTATATGAAGTCATCACTCTGATCATTGAGATATCATTTTCTAAATGGTAGTGATTATAGAGCATATTGGATAAAATATAGGCAATTAGGTGTGTAATCTTTAGACATTTTCTATTGCACATACTTCATTTAATTGCGTGATCTTTTCTTAAATTACAGAACATTTGTAAGTATATACAAGCTAGTGTGGATATTTATTTGTGATAATAAAAAGATAGTGTTCAGTGAAATATGTCAAACTGTATATATTGAAAAATACAGGAATAACTATAACTATTATGAAAAATAGAAATCTTCGAAATCATTCATCGATATCTTTATTTAATGTATTCCAAATGACGAAGAATGTTACAGGACCTGACAAATGCTTTTATAACTCAAAAAGTTTAAATGTAGGATACAAACAAATACACCAATTAAAAGAAGAAGAAAAACTGATTTGCTAAGATCGGTTTGTTCTAAATATTATTCTTTTCAGATGATTCTTATTTACTCTTGAAACCTTTATGAGCTCTCGTCTTCATGCTTGATAATGTTTGAGATGTGACTGCATTATTTCATAGTTAACTATGATATATTTAAGATCTTACAATGTCGTTGGGTTGTTTCGATACACATTATTTTAAATATTCACACGAATAGAAGTCAAGGGGTGAAATATCAGGAGATCGAGTAGGCCACTCAACAACAACGCGAAATCAACCTCTGCAGAAACTGGTTCTTAAAACAAATATGGACAATCTCGCCATATGACGTGGTGCTCCATCCTGCTAGATGTTCAGAACCAAAAATCGTCACCCAACTCGTTATCCTTTGGAAATATAATATTGACCAAATCTTTCAGCAAATTAACAGTAACGGCGTTAATTCACGGAAATGAAAATGTGCTTCATCTAGCTGAAGCAATAAACTATTCCAAGAATGTTGGATCGTTCAAAGTTTCGTGTACGAACCATCTAGCAAATTCTACTCTTTTCTGCGGGTCTTCGATGGAAATGACCGAAACAATTTGAATCTTATGAGGGTAGATATTAAAAAAAAAACAATTTTACGGTGCAAATTAATTTTTGTCGTTTAGGTCTCTTCTCTTGTCTAATAAATATTTCAGGAGTAGCAGTCAATCGTTGTTGCATAGAATGAATTTTCTATGGTGTTCTACGAACATATGTTCCTTCAGGTTTCTTCTGGGCAGTTGAACCATTAATATCAAACTTTGATAATAATTTTTAATTAAACTATCTTTTTCGATGGAAAAATAGTTTCTTCAGAAGAAACTCCTGAAAGATTTTTGTGCTTTGACTTCGCTTTTGTACTTTAAGATTTCTTTGTCATACTATCCATTGTGAAGGTTTCGAATTTTTTAAAATTTAATTTGTGAATAATCGGAGTGTAATAATAAGTACATATAATAAGTAAATCAGTTTTTATTCTCTTTCAAACTGTCTATTTGGTTTTAATCCTACTTCTAATCTTTTTAAGTTATAACAGTTTCTTTCAGGTCGCATCACGCTGGATCACTTTGTACATAATCATCATTCAGTTGGGCTTAAAATATAAACAGATAGAATATAGAAATCTAGTTCCAGCACAATTGCAATCATGATTTTTTAAAGGTATTTGCACTTCTTAATAACTAATAAGCCATTCTCCGAACATCTCTTAAATCTTTTTAGCGAGGCCTTAACAACACGCAATGTATTCGATAGAGGTACAGGGTGCGTATAATTGGTGGCCGGAATATACCACCCCAGTAAAAAATTCACTCCGCTAAATACCAGATGGGAAAATATCCCACCGCCAAATTCCACATCAGAAATTACCCCCCTTCCCTCGCTAAATTCCACATGGGAAAATATCACCTCACTAAATTCCACATGGGAAAATATCACCCGGCTAAATTCCACATGGGAAAATATCACCTCACTAAATTCCACATGGGAAAATATCACCCGGCTAAATTCCACATGGGTAAAAATTCTCCCGCTAAAATCCACATAAGTAAATATCACCCCGCTATATTTTACATCAGTAAATATTCCTCCGCTAAATTCCACCCTTGTAAATGCTATTTTCTAAGAATATGAAGGGTAATTATGAACTAAGGTTTTTTAATAACCTCTTGATAGTATGGAAATCCCGTTATGTGTAAATATTTCCAATTAAAGCATTATTTACCTATAAGGTCAGGATAGCGGTTCTGGGGAATTTCGATAATGAAAAAATGAATACTCTACTGAATTTACCTGGGTTGATTATTACCAGGGTAGTTTTTACCTAGATGGGAATAATCGTAGTGCTTAATATTCAGAAATCTAATAACTTCTTTAATATTTGTTTGAGTTTAATTAAGATTGTTTTCAAACAATCTCAAGACTGACTAATTTCATTTATTATATATTAATATACATAAGTATCTATATTCCAATCGAAACAATATGAAACCTAGTATGCAAAAGGAAAACAATGTATTTTTGGGATGTCGTTGACTATTAAATTAAGAACAGTTGTATAAACAGTCTGAAAGCACTGTTAGTACTCAGATTTACACTGCTATTTCTTAAAATATAAACCTATATAATAAAATGTTTAAAGTTTTGTGATAGATTTAATTCAAACGAATTCAAGTCTAACCTATATTAAGAAAGTTATGAACGTGTAGACTGTGGAACACTGCGATCGTTCACCCTCATTAATTTATACTATTCACTTGTTTACCCCTATCATTTGTATGGAGTCCTGATATGGGGTGGCACTTCACAGATTCATATAAATCCTTTTATAATAATTCAGAAAAAAAAAATTGGATCAATAACATCTTCTGACTATCTTGCACCTTATAAACCAGTTTTCTTACAAACTAATATTCATTCTGTCCCATATATCTTCAAGTTTAATCTAGGTTTCAAATGTTTAAGCTTAAATCATCAGGTCATCTCGCGTATCCCGAACATAGCTATAATACCAGATCTACTTTTAATGCTTATTCATCATTTCAGCGCCTTCAGTTAACTGCTAAATTGTAGTTCATATGAATAACAATTAAGGAAAAAATAATGGATATACAATTTAATCAATGCCTAGTTAGTAATTGATAAGAAAAGTAATTAAATTTGGAAGTGACTAAGGTTAAGTAGGTTTTCCCATGTTTCAAAGTGTAGGTCAGAGTCGCCATTTCCAATCACCCGGTGGTCACGTCAAACTAGATTCGATCAGCTGATTACCATACCCTATGTTACTGTATCCTGCCTTACCCAATGTCAGAAATCTCTCAAATTCATTGATCCTAAATGTTGGAACTCCATTCCTATTAACATCAGAAATGGTTGTTCTGTTGATGGCTTCAAGAGGAGATACAAGGAGTATATTACTAGTCATTATATCCCTGTGTAATTTTCTATTTAACTGTGTATACTCTCTGTTTTGTTTCTTTTTGTATTTTGATTATGATTTTTCTTGTTTTGCTTAGGTTTTAATATAAAATTTACAATCATTTAGCTGTGTACTTGCCCAAAAAGTTCATTGTTTAGAACTTCGATAGGGCTTGAATATATTTTAATTGTTTTATTTTTCTACTGTACTAATGTCATATTCAATAAAATTATTATTATTATAACTCTTGTACATTTTCTTACTGGAAACTGTTGAGAATATTAAAAAAAAATCACTGAAATTGTTAAAGTGACATAAGCAAAAAAATAAAAGGGTATGTTCAAAATCAGTATTTAATAATAAGGCTTCAATGAAATCCACTCTAATGAATTTATTTGTAAGTTGTTGAAAAAAATACTCGATGAATCCGTTTTAATATTGCCTCAGAACGAGAGAAATGCATAAAATTTAGAGCATTTATTCAAATTCTAATCATAGAAATCGTATAGAATGAAATCAATTAATCAAATTTTATGAATTTAAACTTCAAGAACAGGTCACGGAGTGACCGTCAAAAGAGATACCTACGTACGATATGACTATTTTCAATAACATCAGACCGAAGTATACACTGCCGATAGGTACTACGAAATTTAATGCTTTGTTATATTACATCCATTCTCTTCAGAAATAACTTCCTCCATATTTCTAAATTATTTATAACACTTAAGCTGAATTACGTAACAGCATTTACTGATAAATTCTTACTCACGTAATAGATCAAACAATCTCCAACCTAGGTACCTCACCATAATATTAAAAAGCTAAATCACTCCTTTATTCAATCATTTATTACGGCAATGATGACGTTAAAAAGGCTAGCTCTATGATTGGCTTAGGCCATCTATACTAAAACGTGACCGGACAATTGCCACCCGCGGACAATTGCCACCCGCGGACAATTGCCACCCGCGGACAATTGCCACCCTCGGACAGTTGCCACCCGGACAATTGCCACCCGGACAATTGCCACCCAAATATTTATTATCAGGCCACTTAACTTTAAAAATGGAGATGAAATATGTATATTATTTTTGTACGATTAATTATTATTTGTATACATTATAAGCTAAGAAAATTCATTACACATTTAATATTTTCCTTTTTAAGTGACTGCATTCACAGAGTAGCTTTTCTGCATCCATGAGCATTGTCACCCACGGTGGTAGATGACTTTGTTCATGGAGCCACTTTCCTTTCTGACTGCTTCTTCAAGTCCCTTGTATTTAATTTCCTTTTGATGTCAGCGATATAGTCATTAGTAAACTAAATTTCTGGAGCAGACGATATTCCATTAATAGAATTAAAATATCTCGCCCGGAATAGGTCTTTATTTATAATTATTTGCTAAAGGAAAAACAATAGGTATTTATATTACTACCCAGTAATATAATTTACAAGTTAAGAATCCTGACAATATAATTAGGGTTGTGACAATATGGTTTTAAAATCCTAAATCCTGAAAATGTTATAGACGAAGGGAATTAAACAGTTTTGAAGCGTTCTAAAGAAGTGGTATAAAGTATTCAATAACATAAGATTTAAAGAATATAAGATTTAAAAAATACAAGATTTAAAAAGCACATTCAGAAACCGAATAATATTTTTTTTATCTTATATTGTATATAATTAATAATTAATAGTACAACAATAATATACACATTTTATCACCATTTTTAAAGTTAAGAGCCTGATATTAATTATTTGGGTGGCAATTGTCCGGGGGTGGCAATTGTCCGGGTGGCAACTGTCCGGGGGTGGCAATTATCCGCGGGTGGCAATTGTCCTAGCACCATACTAAAAATAAAACGCCGCGTTTTCACTGCCCAGTTTACGCCTCTTCAATTAATCACGGTTAGATGATTGGAAAGCAAATTTGCAGACTATACTAGCGTTTCTTCCGCCTTCCATTCAATTAGCCGTGATTAATTGAAGAGGCGTAAACTGAGCGGTTAAAATGCAGCATTTAAAAAACGCCTTAGAAAGTCATTAGGTTGAGCAAGCTGAGCTGTACTGTCTTTTGATTGGTTTGGGTCATTATAGCGCCAAGAGAAATGGCAGTTGTTACCTATCCATTAGAACACTTCAACTATTCTCTTCTTCTTCATCATCATTTGTTATCACCGCTTGCATGCTAATACTTACAGTAATTAATTTAAAGACTATCACCAATTCATACCTGCCCCAACATATTTATACCAACTTCACATCCGTTATTCCGTTGGCGTTGCTATAGGATGTCACAAATGATGAATAGTTGGTTGCATTATTTAGGGTTGATAATGAGAATAAGCTGCTACGCATTCTTGACTGTTTAACGTACAAAGAAACACAAGTCAGTGTGTACGACTGTGCATACATTTGACTAGATCGAAAATTGTCATAAATGCGATATTCGAAGTATAAATATTAAAGTATTATAATAAGTATTATAATTAGTAAAGTTTCTTTTTGAAACATGAAAAAAGTGCAAAAATCATTACAGATACACTTTTCTTTGACTGTAAGTCCAGTGATGATATAAATTCTACCAAATATTCATTATTTAAAACACATAATTATTTACCTTCTCTTCACTTACATCCCTTCATTCCTTCAGTAATCATCTAATATTTTTTCACTCCTTTATATACCGTAAATCTCGACCTATGAAACATGTACACTGATATTATGTGTGGGAAAATTACAGCCTCCGTAGATGTCAGATACGAATTATGATTTCCAACATAAGATCACCAATGAATTTTTGATCTCACTGCGAAATTGTGAAGTGTATATTTCTATCGTTTTGAAATGTCTTTTGTCACAAAATGTGAAACAATAAATATTCTGTTAAGATGAGAAAGAATTCATAAAAAGAATTCTTAGTTAAATTTTCGTTCGCTGTTAAAGGTCCCCTCCACGCTACATAAAACTTTACCTAGTAATGCTATTAATTTGTAGAGCTGAGGTTATTTAACATATCAAAGTTAGCAGAAAAGAAATTGATCAAGTATTAGCTTTTTAATTAATAATTTAAGAAATATTCACACTAATCCCTCACTGTCCGACTTTCTAACCAATTAATTGGAAGAACAAGTGAGGCATGCCGAGTACCTATTATCGTAAATATGGTAATTAGGTAATTAGATACACTTTTAATGAACTTAATGTTTTATAGGGTAATGGGATTTATATAAGGATATATGTAGCTATTTATATGTTTATCAGCTTTATTACGGTTTTGAATAATTCTTCATGGCTATCTTTGTCTTTTTCTGTGCTTAGAAAATCAGATAATAGTGCAAAACCCACACCCGCACAACTTAAGTTAACATTTGCCAAATTTGAAATGGTTTGCAGTTTTATAACCAGTTTAGTTAGTAACCTTAGATCTAATGAATTGAGAAACAAAAATTAGAGAAGATAGGATCTTAAATTTTAAATAATTTTATATTCTGAGAATTGTAGTTTGTGAAATTAACGGAGAGTGTAACGAAATGCAGTTCGTTTGGTGCTTTCTGCCGTCTGATTGAGTAGTGTGGCCTTTTTACCTCTTTGTACATCTAGGGACTGATTTGAGTTAACTCTGATTAAGTAGTGAGGCCTTTTTACCTCTTTGTACATCTGGGAACTGATTTGAGTTAACTCTGATTGAGTAGTGAGGCCTTTTTACCTCTTTGTACATCTGGCAACTGATTTGAGTTAACTCTGATTGAGTAGTGAGGCCTTTATAACATTTTGTGCAATGGTACACTAGGCAAATAATTTGAACTTAGGAAAATATTACAGAAAATGTAATAAATTTGCGTGACAATATATCAATTTTATAATTTAATATTGGATGGTATTATGTGTTAGCGTTATCAAAATATTCGTCACGCAACTTAATTATTGAAAAGAATACTTAATATTTATTTTTCCCTAATCTGTTCACTAAGTTTTATCACGCTGAGACATACTGACATATATAGTTCCATTGAATATATATTATATCACGCATTCAACATGTACGTAATTTAGTCAAATTTTGATAGCCATGATACCTGCAGGTATCATGGAAACCAATTAAAATAAAAGGTAGCTATACCTACCTAATAATTATTATATATTTTTAAGAGTACGAAAATGTAGAACCTACCGATACCTCGGAACTTATTCTCAATTGACGTGAGGGTGCACGCAATTTTCCTGCCTGTATCTGAATTAGGATAAAAAATAATAATTAAAGGTCCTCTCCAGGCTCCGGGAAAAAAATGAGTTTACAACATAATATTATGGAACTAAGGTCTAGGATCATTATTCTGCAAACCTCATACAATTCGGTTCAGTGTATATTTTATAATTTGTTTTAAATGTTTTTTAATACTCTGTGATCAACAATTGAGCGAATCACTAATCTGACGCTCAAAAAAAAAGATTGTTCACTCTTTGTTTTGATTACATTTGAATTTTATTAACAAACCATTCGTTTTCAGCCTTTATTTTAGATATTAATTGTTTCCTTAAGTATATAAACGTTTCTATTATAAGTTCATTCAATTTTATACCTTTACACGAATATTAAATGGATTTATTAAACCCAATACCTAGTTGACAATCAAAACAAATGGTGTACATTCTTTTCCTTCAGGCTGAAAATTTCTTAAATTAGTAAGTCGGAAGTAAAATAGGTTTTGTAGAGTTTTGAAAATAAAAATCTTTAAAAGCATATCAAATTAAAAATATGCTATCAAATTCGATGCGGTTTGCAGCAAAATGATAAGAAACATTAGCCTCGTTGAATAAGGCAATACAAATATTTGCTTGGAAGGGACCCTTAAGAAAAATATATAGCTTCCAATACTACCTTATTATAAATAAACTCCTTATATTAGTTGGTAGGATCCTCGATACCTACATATATCATGGATACCAATAAAAGAAATAGAAGGATACCGATAAGTCAGAACTTATCCTAGTGACGTGAGCGTTCACGTAAAATCCCTTTTCCCGCATTTTAGACAGTTGCGTTTGCGTACATGCCAATTCCTCTTTCCGTCTTTTAGAAAATTAGTGACGTGAGCGTGCAAAAATAAATTAATAAAGATTTATTTATTTTCATGGAAGCTCAGTGTTGATGTTAAAGCAATACTTAGGTTTTTAAAAAGCCTGTTCTCCCGTCGCGCTGATGTTTTTATCAGTTATCTATCCACATTTTAGTAAGTTAGTAGTGCCCAAAGTTATCGTGAGAGTCTAGAAGCTACTTTACTAGTTAACTAGAAGTTTCTAGGTCAAACTCCTGCACCGCCAATTGTCAAATTCTAGAAGTTTCTTTCTAGGGTCAAGCAGGTAAATTGCGGCACACTAACTAACTGCGGCCTCTGACAACAGAAATGCCATAGCTTCAAAACACATGTTAAATACATAAAGTAATAAATTATAGCGTGCACTGTGCTTATTTTGATAGCTATGCAAAATTTTAATGTAATTTCGATTCAGAATGTTTTAGAGACATTCTTGAGAGGGCCGCAATTAAAAATTAAAGGACCGCAATTTACCTACGTGACCCTAATAAAGAAGAAGACTCTGTGAGATATTTTACTTGCATTTTCTATGGCAACCACACTTTTAGGTACTCTACCATGTGGCATGTTCTTGCAGACTGCAGGAACTGCCAACTGGTGAACTGTTCTCCAAGAAATCCTCTATTTTGGCTTCCGTTCTCAGTAAAATTACTAAAATACATGTAAATATAGGAGGAAATTATGAATTTTTTGCATAGAAAATGTTAGGAATCTCCCATAGTCTGCAGACTGCCGACTGGGGATATTCTCTCCAAAATTTTTTTAATTGATTCCTATATAATTATATTTACATTAATTTTGCTACGAACACTTCTGAATTAACCTGTCTGCAGAATATGGAACATCTATCCAAGACTCTCTGCAGGAGTTTTTGATTCAATTTTAGAAATTGGAGATCTCTGCGGGAGACCCTGACCCAGATTGTAGTTGATGCATGGAGGTCCGCCGACATGCATGATAATTGGTCTCATTCCGCCGTATTAAAGGGATAAAAAAAAGAGTACTCCGCCGCCATCTAACACAATTATTAGAAGAGCTGCCGCCGTAAAACTGTAGTTACAAATACCCGCCGATAATTGATATAAATAACAAATTGAACAATAGTTTATAATGAAACAAATAGGCGTGATATAGCTTCAGATGTAACCTCGAGACAATGTGGGGGAACGGTAACAATAGTCTTAAAACTTCTAGCTTTATCATCAGACTCTGATAATCAAGCCCTTTGCCTCTACATCACCGAAGTGACATAACAGATGGATAACTTTATTTCAAGCACTTCGTTGGTCCAATGGTTTTTTCAAATAAATATGTTCGCAGAAGAGCCAGAAGGGGTAGTTGCAGATGACTGGAAGAAGGAAGGAAAAACTTCCTTGCATCTGCAACTCTAATTGATTCACTTCCGTGATTATTCTTCAGATGCCTTGAGACAGCATTGTCTATCAATCTTCTTAGCAGGCATCTGCTTCATAAAACCCCATCCTGAAAATGAATATCTGTTGTGAACATCTACTCTTAACTCCTATATTCTATTATTAGTCAAATATTATGAAAACTAAATATAATTAGGGATGGGATTGTATCCAAAATTTACACCAATAACCTTCCGATACAGATATCTTTATTTTCACAGATATTAATGTCGATACTTTGATTATTTGAATGACTTACTTTAATAAGATTAATTATTTGAATAAGATTAATGAGGTTACCTATATATATGAAATCAATGTTACATCAATTTAAATTAAAATATTTCATTGTAATTGATAGCTAAATAATGAATTAGCTGCATTACATTTTTTTTAAATACTAGCGCTATTGGCACTTTATACCCAAACCAATACTAAGTAGCTACCAATACCAGAGCCTATAACGATACTTCAGATACCTATACTTCGTCCCATCCCTAAATATAATCTAATGATATATTAGTGCAATAAAATTCTAAGGCTCACCTGAAGGTAAACTTTTCCTTTGAGTTGGAACGGTATCAGATCCTTCACTAGAAGATGCCCCTTCGACTTCTTTTGATTCATCTTAGTTGGGGTGGTCTTTCTCCATTGAAATTAGAGTGATGTAGAATTTTGAGCTGCTAAACCTGGAATAATTCAATAATTTCAATATATAAATTTATTATGTACTTGCAACCTATAGTGGGTTGTTGACTTGCTTCTATAAAACCCAAGATAATGAATATTTACAGCTTCACAATATAACAGATAAAATCATAGCCGTCTACCAAAACCATTTCATAATAATGCTTAAAGACAATGGGTATAAGGGATCTGTCCTGTTTCAGGCATACCACCAAATGTAATTTTATTCTTCATATGATTTAATAGAATTAATAATTTTTGAATTACGAGGGTCTGACATTATTTATTCCCTGTCTATTATTGAGATTAAGAACTTTTGTTTTTATTGAAAATATTCAAACATAAGATCTCGATATGAAGCTGTTATATAGTTTTTTATATCCACTTGTTTGTTTCACTTCATGAATGTTTAATCAGAGACGGCACTTTCCTTTTACAATGAATTTTTCCATTTATTACTTCAATACTGATTTATGTTTATCACAGGGAAGGCAGTGAAATGAAATGCGATCAGTCATGAGGTGTGAAGAACAAATTGCTAGTAGATACAAGTTACAACAAACTACATAAAATTACAGCCATCTATGTTGAGATTCTTCAAAATTGACAGAAATTTCAAGCTTTTCATTTCATTATCTGGAATAAATCACTTCAAACTCTCGTAGCTCAAATCGTAATAGTTTCTACATAAAATTATAATTGTCAAATTCATTGGACAAAAATTTATAAGAAAATTAAACTTGAATTTTCTTGGCCAAAATTTACATGGGAACGTAGGTCAAAGTCTTAAATTATTTCATCCTATCCTTATTCCCTAATTATCTGGTGGCAATTTCCTAATTTAACTCTATCATATATGTATTAAATGACTACATGTTACTATTGGAGTTTTTGAAAAATTAGGTCATTTTGGAGAAATTTGAAAATCCTCAGAAATTGCCCAAAAATAACATATCCAGAGAGTGATCGGGTACACTAAGCAGACTGGTCTAAAACTGAATATATCAAATATATTTTCTATATGCTTTAAGTTTTTGATTGAACAAGTTACAGGTGCTACAATATGAATTTAACAACAAACGATGAATGCTAATATTTTTCTTCAAGTAGGTATTATGGTAAACTAGGTTTCTAAAATAAGTTAATGCAATTATACACAGTAGCAGTGAAATACCTTTTCATAACTAAAAGAACATTGAATTAAGTATTAATTGTACAGTTTATACCTTAGTATCTACATGCTACAGTAACACTCCAAGAAATCTTATTTTGGCTCCTGTTTATTACAGAAATATGTTAGCGTAAAATCTTCACTAGGAAGTCCAATTTTTTCTTCAAGTATCTCAAATGCCACGTTACAGAGTATGTCACTTGTAGCCAATTAATTGGCTTAGATTTCAAAATGTCAAAACTCAGATATGTCTGATTGGCTTAAATTTTGAATTAATTCCTATGTAAAATTCCCATAGGGCCATGTTAATTTTGCTTGAAATCTTATCAAAAATTAAGCCAAATTGGCTTGTCTTAGAATTTTTGCTCAAAAATTAGCTAACAGTTTTCAGTCTCAAAAATATTTAGTTCCTGCGTGATGCATCCTCCTACAGATGGCGCCACCACTCTGTACTATTTGTTTACATTTTACAGCTGATAACATGTAAACAAATTTTCTATCAACAGTATTAACAGGTAATTTATGATATGCCTTTGGCGATAGTTGATTTTGACTGAACTGTCCCTTTAAATGTGGCAACCTCAGCCAACCTGGATCCATTTTCTTAATAAACTGGTGACTTCCATACCACCGGCCACCCTTCCAACAATGAACATGATAAATAAAAATACGGATACATATGTCACACACGTTTGAGTGATCTGCAATATCTATCTATCGATTCCGCTGTACAATCTAATGATCAATAGTTTGCACAGCCATCGATCAATCATTTTCCGAGAGTTCAAATGATACGGATTTTCTTAATTTATTCATTCAATCGTTTTGTTTTTAATGGAAGAATACTTTTTTATATTTAGTAAGGCAACCATCAGTCAAATGTTACGAGTTTGAATGATATGGAGTTTGTTAGTTTATGCATCAATTGTTACATTTAATAAAGAAACCATCAGACATCAGTTGAGTCAATTGTTGAATCTCTCATCTCTGTTTCTCTATTAAATGTAACAATTAGATGCATAAACTAACAGAATCCATATCATTCAAAGTTTCAAACGCACAAGCACAACAATCGACTGATGTTGCTTTCCTATAATAATTTTCCCTAAACATTATGCATAAACAGTAATGAACTACCAAAATCCATATCATTCAAAACGCCTACAATCAATTGATGGTTGCCTAATAAAAGAATGGTTTAAAGAGAAAACAATCCATGAAAACGATCAATTAAATGCAAAAAAAAAAATCCTTATCATTCGGACGCGCAGCAGCCAGCAATCGATCGATGGTTGCGCAAACTATTGATCAATAGATTGCGCAGCGGCAGCAAAATTTGTCGATATTGCAGATTACTTAAATGCGCATGACACGTATCTAGTAAAGACTAAAATTTGAGGTTCAACCATTTGAAATCATGAAATTGAAATGTAAGCCAATTAATAGGCTTTAAATGACATACTCTACAACATGGATTTCTTGGAGAACACTTTACCAGTTCCTGCAGTTTGGGTTGACATTGAAATAAATGGGGTGTATATTTCTAAGACATCTGAGTTTTGAACCTTTTAAAATATACCTTAGCAGCTGAGCTAATTAATAGTAATTACATTACAGACACACTCAAACCAGCCCTACTACCTAGTCACTACATATTTCAGACTATTTATCAACTCAAGATTAGATTGTCAGCCAGAGTATTCTGAGTAAACGGTAAACCCGGTCCCGTTATATAATAATATAGATACCTTAGGATATAACTACTAGCCTAGGCCCTATTCCTAACAGAGCGCCGACCCAGGGTGACGGTCCAGGCTATAGCCTATAGGTAGTCTGTTGACGAGCGAATCCTAGGAAGCTAGGCTCCCAATTTATAAAATAAACTTCTTAACTTAGGTATTTAACTTGCTATAAAAAATAGTAGAATATAAAACATTACAGTAAACATAAATATTATTACATAGCACTTGGTACGGACGTAAGAAGTTCCCAAAAAAAAGAGAGAGAGAGTTTTATAAAGTAGATGCTTACCTTACGCTTCCAAGATGGCGAAAAATGTCCTAGAATGTATTGTTTACTAAATACGCCACCGCCAATGGTTCAATAAATGTTTACAGTATTCTCTAAAGAAAAAAATGAGATTTATTGAGGGGTAGAAATATGATTATTAATAATTCGAATATGCAATTAATTATATAAACTGTGTTATCATATAAATTTAGTTGTATTTACTTCCATTATTATAAACTAATACGAATGGCAAGTAA
The DNA here is from genome assembly GCA_947561585.1 of Caprella mutica. NCBI lineage: Eukaryota > Metazoa > Arthropoda > Malacostraca > Amphipoda > Caprellidae > Caprella > Caprella mutica. Next base: position 49,408 of record CANNZV010002263.1, read on the forward strand.
TATTGTCACTTAAATATGTTTAGATATTTATTTATAGTTATAAATAATATGCAATATACCTAGGTAGTAAGTAGGTAGTAATATAATATCTATGCCATTTTATTTAGATTTACTAACATTCACTTTCAATTCAGTGCACAAGTGCAACATATACATTCGATTGAATTTAATAGCAATTAAATTGAACAACAACTTACGTCTTCTACACTTTTTTAAGACTAACGGTTTAGAAGTGAAATTAATTTACTAACTAGATCTAGATAAGTATTAAGATTACCTGTGAACTCTCTTTACTTGATCTGATCTATTTAAAAATTATATGTACATTATTTAGTATTCATAATTGTAATGTTATTTATATAGGAGGTAAGTTTCGAGTTTTCAGACAGTTCCATATTTTCGGTCTAATAATAAACAATAGAATCCTTACTACCTAGCTATTACCTACATATATATTTTTATTGGTATCCATGGCCCATGAAACTGCAGGTATCCACATATCATGGATACTAATTAAATTACATAATAATTAAACTACAACCGTTAAAGTATAAATAGATGAAGATTGTTATTTTCTATATCTTAGAATTATCTATACTCGATCTGTACATCTTTATGATAATATCCTTTTTTAAATTTTGTTTCATATTGTATATAGTGCTATATATATATATTGTCTATCTTTACACAAAATAATATTATCGCTTTTTAAAACGATAATCTTATGGGTAAGTTATACTTGTTAGAGCATTTAATGCACTTTTTATTGCAGATATCAATTGATAACGCAACCATCGATCGATATCTACGCGTTCGAATGATAGGGATTTTTAAAGTTTATGTGTGTAATTGGCACGTTTCATATATGGTAACCATCAATCGCATTCGAACGCGCAGCAATCTATCGATGGTTGCGTAGCGAATTACCTATTTAGAAAAGTTTGAGATACATTGTATTAGGAATGATTAATATAACTATAATAATAATGATTATAAATTTTTAGTGATTATGAATTTATAATGATTTATAATTATAATAATTAATATAATTACAATGATTAATATAATAATGATGAATTATGATCATAAATTTATGATAATTAATATAATTACAACGATTATTATAGTTGAGAATAATTATAATAATTAATATAATTATTATAAATACTGTACCTTTACTTGGAACGTAGAGCAGCTTGATATGATGAATCGCCACCAAAAGTCCAACTTACCTTACAGCTTGAGTTGTTGTCTCGCCATATGTATGTCCAACCTTAACCAATTATTCAAACATAATTCGTAGTGTAGCCATCGAAGCGAAGGATGAGGAACTTTTAAAAATAACGTAATTGAACTTGATATATAAATGTCTATATTTTTGCAGTTTTGTGAATTAAACTCTCAATTAACTAATTTAAATAAATTGACTGCATAGGAAATTATCTATCTATTTATATGAAGAAAAAAAGGTGAAATATAAAATATAAGAGATGCAAATATCTATTTTCATTGAAAACCGATATATTCGTAGTGGATATATAAACAACCAAATCATTGATTTATTAAAAGGAAACTTGGAACAATTATTTATATCAATTTGTAATTTCATTACTATATTATATATATTTAGAACAATTCACTAGCAATCAATATAAATATATAATGAATACATAATTTAGTTGTGAGTGTAATTGTTACTTTGGAATCAATGACAATAAAATAAAGTTAAATAAATGAGTCGTAAAAGTCAGAATGAAAGTAGAAATACATGACCAATGTCCCCTACGATCATGCAGGCGGTGACGAAGCTCATGGATGCAGAAAAGCTACATTGTGAATGCAGTCACTTCCAATGAATATGACTAAGAGTGCAATTGAAGAGGAAAACGAAGAGGTGATAGTAAATGAAACCTACCTAACCCAAAAATTTAAGACCTCTTAGTTGAAGAGCATAACCACAGCGGTATCCTTTAAAAGTGCAAGTTGCATTAAGGAAGGAAAAAAATATATAATCATCGTCATCATCTCAAAGTTATACCTACAGTAGAACTCCTGTATGCTGAGTCCTGAAAAAGGAAGTAGCCTTTATAGTGAACAATTTGTCTTTAATCTGTCATGAATGACCATTCGTTTTCTAAAAAGACTAAGAAATTTATTCACTGTAGAGCCTACTTCCTTACTCTGGACTCAACATTCGCTATATAGGAATTCATTTTAAGAGAAGTTCAACCGGAAAATTATGGATTCTAATATATTTTTTAATTGATATAATCATTACAGCGTATAAAGATTAAACATAACAAGTGCATATATATATATATAATTTTAATTGGTAGTGATAAAGAAGCTTCCTTTTTCATTTATTGGAAAATGTAACTCTTAACAAATTAGAGAGAGTTGAAATCAGTCCCTTTTGTCTTCCCAGCCCAGTTCCATCATCCATGTTGGTAGCAGGGTCTCCTCGAACATACTGTCATCACCATATGGAACGTACTGTCATCATACAACATTGAGAATAAAAAAAGACAATTGAAAATTAGAACTCCTATTTTTTGATGCGTAATTATAAGTCATTTTATAGTTTATTAATGTATGAAAAAATTTCCGATACATATGATACTTATAAGTATATGGGGACTCATAGTTTAAAAAGGATAGATTTGTAACCTAATGGTTTTCTTTACAACCACAATATAATGAATAACAACTGTGAATGCTTACCAAATTATACCTTAAGACTCTCGGTACGTGCTTATATAACTTCGCTGCTTAGGTGTCCTTTTCTCCAGTTTTCAGAAGGTGTGTAAACCTTCCTGAATATCTCTTAAAGGTCCTCTCCAGGCTCCGGGAAAAAAATGAGTTTATCACATAATATAATAGAACTAAGGTCTACGATCATTATTCTGCAAACTACATACAATTTGGTTCAGTATATATTTTATAATTTGTTTTTAAATACTCTGTGAGCAACAATTGAGCGAATCACTAATCTGATGCTCAAGAAGAAGATTGTACACTTTTTGTTTTGATCACAAATTTGAATTTTATAAACAAACTATGCGTTTTCGGCCTATATTTAAATTATTTTAGATATTAATTGTTTCCTAAAGTATATAAATGTTTCTATTATAATTTCATTCAATTTTATACCTTTACACGAATATTAAATGGATTTATTAAACCTAATACCCAGTTGACAATCAAAACAAATGGTGTACATTCTTTTTCTTCAGGCTAAAAATTTCTTAAATTAGTAAGTCGGAAGTAAAATAGGTTATGTAGAGTTTTGATTTTAAAAATCTTTAAAAGCATATAAAATTAAAAATACGCTACCAAATTCGATGGGGTTTGCAGAAAAATGATAAGGAACATTAGCCTCGTTATATAAAGCAATAAAAATATTTGCTTGGAGGGGACCTTTAAAAAATTAAAGATAATTCATTATATGTGAGAGCAACATGCTTTTAAAATCATAGATCATAAGAGTATCATTGACGAAACGAAATAGTATCGAATACTATATATCGAATGTGCTCGATTCTTTCCATCAATAATATTTTCTGGATCAATGATTTTAAAAGCATATTGTCAAAGCCCTATATATTATTAATTTTTTTCGATAAATAGTAGTTTGAGTTATACCCTTCAAACAACGGTCTGTCGATTCGATGGAACAATCCATCGATTCGAGATCGGAGATCCCAAGCAATCGAATCGATGTACGTTGTTTATAGGGTAATTACACATAATATTTTATTAGATGTACCTATTATGTATTCAGTTAATCAAGCTTCCAAAGTATGATTAACTAGTTTGGTGAACTTTGGAATACACATACGTGAGTAAGTACGTGACATACCATGAGGTACGGACCTTACGGTCGTACCGTAGCTTTGGTGAAATATGAAATACCATTGTCGTACATATTTAACCATACAATAATAACGATGTCTGGACTATAGAACATTGAATAGAAGAAGAAGTGTAGATCCCATTATATTGCTCTTGAGTGCCGTTTATAGTGACGTCACTTAAACTAGAGCCACTCAGCCAATCAGAGGCTTCGTTTCACCAGTTCTGTTTGAGTCCGTATTTTAAATGCGTATTACAACCGAAATGGTGTCAATTTGTGTTTGTTGCAAAAAAGATTAGTTTATTATTACTTAGTAGCTGGGCTATAGAATATAGATAATCGTGTACATAATTTTGTAGGAAGATATGACTCCCAGCAAAGATAATGAGCTGAGGTAGAATGCACGCTTAAACTGTTTTCGAGAGAGTGTTTATAGTGACGTCAGCGATCAATGGACGCGATTGGTTGAAATTTTACGACTGTGTTGTGTACACCATGGGTACACGTTCGATCTGAGCTTCTTTTTATTCAATGTTCTGTGGTCTGGACATTCTGATTCGGCGGCAGTCAGCCGCCGCCAGGCGATTTTTGCCTCCCAAATTTTTCCCCAAATATCCGCCGACTTCTATATGAATATCTAGATCGATAATTGAAACTCCGCCGACATTAGCATGGAATTAAAACTCCACACATCAAAAATCCGCCGACATGTCGGCGGATTTTACCACTAAATACAATCTGGACCCTGACCAGTCTGGAAAGTAGCCACTCTGCCAAGTAAAATAGTATGTCTCATAAACTCACCAATTGTCTCTCCAGCTCTCTCCAAAATTCAACAAATTCTCTCCAAAATGATCAAATTTTCATAAATTCTCTCCAAAATAACATTGTAGCATAGGAGAAAAATAGATAAAACTCGCCATTTGCATTTGAAGGGCTCAAAATAACTGTAACAAACTCGCCATTAAAATGGCGAGTTTGGACATGCTTTATTACTTGGCCACTCTGTGACTACTTTCCACCGACATATCGGTGGAATTTTTTCCCTTTGAAAGTAATATTCTGGCAAAGTCGGTGGATTTTTAGCTATTTATTCCTATATTATAATAATATTACCATTAATTTTTGGTGGTTAAATAATAAATTGGGAAAATGTTGGTGGATCAGCTGATCAGCCACATTATTATAAATTTCTGGTGGATTTTTTCAGCTTCTTGAAAAAGTCAGTGGAATTTTTTGCACCAAATACAGACTGGTCTCTAGTCTCTACGAACACTTTACCAGTTTCTGCAGACTGGCGGCTACCTATATCTAATTGACTAATTGGCAATTTGGCCTAAAATTTTGAATTAGCAAAATTACCCACCTAATTGATAAATAGACTAATTCCTATGTTTCCAGACTGCAGGAACTAGTAAAGTATTCTCCAAGAAATCCTCTATTTTGGCTTCTGTTCTCAGCAAAGTACCCAAGTAAAATAGTATGTCTCATAAACTCACCATTTGTCTCTTCAGCTCTCTCCAAAATTCAACAAATTCTCCCCAAAATGATCAAATTATCATTAATTCTCTCCAAAATAACACTTGTAGCATAGGAGAAAAATAGATAAAACTCGCCATTTGCAATTGAAGGGCTTAAATTAACTGTCACAAACTCGCCATTCAAATGGCGAGTTTGGACATGCTTTATTACTTGGCAAAGTACCTGTAAATATAGGAGGAAATTAAGGATTATTCAAACAGAAAATGTTGAAAATGTCCCATATTCTGCAGTCTGGGCAGTTGGCTCAGAATTTTTGTAAAATTTTGGCCAAAAAATTTTCTTACAATTTTTCAGCCTCTGAAACATTGAATATAATACACCAGATTGTATTTGGTGGTAAATTCCAAGGATATATCAGGAGATATTAATTTTTCTAATAAAAAAATTCCTGCAATGTTAGAAGATATATCAGGAGATATTAATTTTTCTAATAAAAAAATCCTGCAATGTCGGAGGATATTTAGCTATTAATTCCTATATTACCATTAATTTTGGGAGGGGAAACTGGAAAAATGTTGGAGGACTAAACAAATTTATGAAAAATGTTGGCAGCTATTTCTCAGATTTTTGAAAAAGTCAGAGGAGTTCAGCGCACCAAATACAAACTGGAATATACAATTACAATATAGGGATTAATTCAGAAGTGAGAACTGAGAAGTATTCGTAGCAAAACCAAAATTAATGTAAAATAGGAATTATTTTGAAATTGTTCGGAGAGAATGTCCTCCAGTCTGTATTTCGTGGTAAATTCCACCGACATGTCAGTGGATTTTTAGCTATTTATTCCTATGTTACCATTAACTTTCGGTGGATAAATTTGGAAAATGTTGGTGGATCAGCCAAATTACTGGAAATTTATGGTGGATTATTTCAGCTTTTTGAAAAAGTCAGTGGGATTTTTTGCACCAAGTGACCAAATACAGACTGGAATGTCCTATAGCTAGCCAGTCTGCAGAATATGGGACATTTTTAACATTTTCTGTGCTAATAATTCTTGATTTCTTCTTATATTTACATGTATTTTACAGAGAACAGAAGCTAAAATAGAGGATTTCTTGGAGAACAGTTTACCAGTTCCTGCAGTCTGGTCCTATAGCGTCGGACCCGAGTTTCTTTGCGCATTTTCCGCATACTTTGATTTTACGGAAAAACTAGAGAAGTCATCAATCTGATTATTTGTGTGCAGATAGATGAAGGGTAGACCTAGGTGCACACCAAGTTTCAACTCTTTAAGTTCAATAGAAAAAAAGTTATCATCGAAAAACTGTGCGCACTTACCGGGTGAATCCCGATATGCTATGCAACTGCCGTGAATCTGCTCCAATCTTCTATGCAAATGCCGTGAGTCTGCTGTGCAATCGCTGTGAGTCTGCTGTGCAATTGCCGTGAGTCTGCTGTGCAATTGCCGTGAGTCTGCTGTGCAATTGCCGTGAGTCTGCTGTGCAATTGCCGTGAGTCTGCTGTGCAATTGCCGTGAGTCTGCTGTGCAATTGCCGTGAGTCTGCTGTGCAATTGCCGTGAGTCTGCTGTGCAATTGCCGTGAGTCTGCTGTGCAATTGCCGTGAGTCTGCTGTGCAATTGCCGTGAGTCTGCTGTGCAATTGCCGTGAGTCTGCTGTGCAATTGCCGTGAGTCTGCTGTGCAATTGCCGTGAGTCTGCTGTGCAATTGCCGTGAGTCTGCTGTGCAATTGCCGTGAGTCTGCTGTGCAATTGCCGTGAGTCTGCTGTGCAATTGCCGTGAGTCTGCTGTGCAATTGCCGTGAGTCTGCTGTGCAATTGCCGTGAGGCTGCTGTGCAATTGCCGTGAGGCTGCTGTGCAATTGCCGTGAGGCTGCTGTGCAATTGCCGTGAGGCTGCTGTGCAATTGCCGTGAGGCTGCTGTGCAATTGCCGTGAGGCTGCTGTGCAATTGCCGTGAGGCTGCTGTGCAATTGCCGTGAGGCTGCTGTGCAATTGCCGTGAGGCTGCTGTGCAATTGCCGTGAGGCTGCTGTGCAATTGCCGTGAGGCTGTTGTGCAATTGCCGTGAGTCTGCTGTGCAATTGCCGTGAGTCTGCTGTGCAATTGCCGTGAGTCTGCTGTGCAATTGCCGTGAGTCTGCTGTGCAATTGCCGTGAGTCTGCTGTGCAATTGCCGTGAGTCTGCTGTGCAATTGCCGTGAGTCTGCTGTGCAATTGCCGTGAGTCTGCTGTGCAATTGCCGTGAGTCTGCTGTGCAATTGCCGTGAGTCTGCTGTGCAATTGCCGTGAGTCTGCTGTGCAATTGCCGTGAGTCTGCTGTGCAATTGCCGTGAGTCTGCTGTGCAATTGCCGTGAGTCTGCTGTGCAATTGCCGTGAGTCTGCTGTGCAATTGCCGTGAGTCTGCTGTGCAATTGCCGTGAGTCTGCTGTGCAATTGCCGTGAGTCTGCTGTGCAATTGCCGTGAGTCTGCTGTGCAATTGCCGTGAGTCTGCTGTGCAATTGCCGTGAGTCTGCTGTGCAATTGCCGTGAGTCTGCTGTGCAATTGCCGTGAGTCTGCTGTGCAATTGCCGTGAGTCTGCTGTGCAATTGCCGTGAGTCTGCTGTGCAATTGCCGTGAGTCTGCTGTGCAATTGCCGTGAGTCTGCTGTGCAATTGCCGTGAGTCTGCTGTGCAATTGCCGTGAGTCTGCTGTGCAATTGCCGTGAGTCTGCTGTGGAATTGCCGTGAGGCTGCTGTGGAATTGCCGTGAGGCTGCTGTGCAATTGCCGTGAGGCTGCTGTGGAATTGCCGTGAGGCTGCTGTGGAATTGCAGCGAGGCTGCTGTTCAATTGCCCTGATTCACAGCAGTTGCAAATCGGGGCATATTCACGGCAGTTGCATAGCAGAAGATTGGTTGGTCACACAGAAACTTTGGTTACTTTACTTTACCACTGACGCACTATAGGAGTATTGGGAATGAATATCACAGGTTTATTAATGAATAAGAGCTCTTTAACTTTAATAATAAATGTGCGCAAGTCCACCCGTGAATTGAAATATTCCCAGGGTGTTCTTGCGCATCTAGTACATTGGTTATATCTCAATAATTTATAATTATTATTAAAATAATCTTGCATGACGTTAATCTGCCGTATATTATGCGTATCCAGCGTAAATTGCAATCAAATTTGAGCATAATTATCAAAACTACAGCATAGTTCGCAAAGATTCGATTCTAGTCCAAAATAATTATTTTGTTATAAAAAACATAGGTCTCTGTTCGAACACTAAGTATCTATTCTTAATCTCTTACGATTTTTGTGAAATTTTTGGACTAGGGGGTTTAAGAGCTGTTCTTTCCAATGGTGTTGACAGATTTGAAATATTTGCTACTTCACCCGGAATGTTCAAGTGCGCAAGGCCACCCGGTCTGACGCTACTGATAGTCTGGCCCCAGTCTGCAAGAATTTGGGACATTTTTAACATTATCTGTGCGAACAATCCTTAATTTCCTCCAATATTTACATGTATTTTACTGAGAACAAAAGGCAAAATAGAGAGTTTCTTTGAGAACACTACTCGTTCCTGCAGTCTGGGTTTGGCCATACATTTTTACTGTGCAGATCCACTCTGGAAATGTAGGTCTTTTCTGAGGAATTTATTACTCTGTTGGACTCTTGGAGTTCTGCAGACTAAAACACAGTAGCTAATAAATTAATGGAAACTTTAAAATCTGCAGAACGCAGCATTTTAGCTATAATATGGAAAATTCATCTGTTAGCCAGATGAATTTTTCAGATTGGGCGCAGGATTAATCCTAATATCCTGCTGTACTTTTCAGGCCACTCTGGAGAATATCTCTGGCTAACAGAAGAATTTTATGGGCTAAATGTTGCGGATTTTCAAGTTCCACATAATTTATTATTGTATTTTAAAGTCTGCAGAACTCCAACAAGAGTTATTAATTAATTAGAAGAGACCTATTTTTCTAGAGTGGCTGGGAACATGGGGATTAATTCTAATTTTTAACTTTTAAGCCAATTACATCCTATCTGAGTTCTGTCTTTTGACCAATTCAAATCTATGCAAATTAATTGTCTTTAACTGACATAGCTACTCTGTATCATGGTGTGACATTAATATATGAAGAATATATATCATTTTGGAATGATTTTTGATTTGTTTGAAGTTTATCAATCATAATGTTATTTTACTTGTGTTAGCTAAGCTACCTGAAATAAAAATGATTATCATTTTGACACTCCAGAAAAATTAGAATTTTTAATGTCAGTAGGTAATAGGTAAATATGAGTTTGATATATAACTTTTAAGTTTAATATATATATTTCTTAGTTCTATTTTTCAGATTTTCTATTAAAATCACTGGAATTGTTATTTGAAGTCTTTATTCAATTATCTAAAGATGCAGAACATTTTTAATACTGTGAAAGGAAAGGCACTAGGAGTTGCAGAATATCTTACGCCAGTCCTGAAAGTGAGTTCTCTTTCTTAGCTAGCAGACTATTGCTCTTAAGGGCCATACAGGTTTGTTTTTAAGTCATTTCCACCAGACTTTTTGCAAAGCTCCTCCTACTTTTTGCTAAGATCTTCCTACTTTTTTCTAAGCTCCTCCTACCTTTTGCTAAGCTCCTCCTACTTTTTCCACGAGAATATAAGAAAAAAGCTATATAATTGTTATTTATTCAAGTTGGTATCCATGATAGCTACTTACAGGCATCATGGATAACAATTCAAATAAATAACAATTAGTTACATTCTTATATTCTCATGGAAAAAGTAGTAGGAGCTTAGCAAAAAGTCTGGTGGAATGACTTGAAAAACCCTGCGTGTGTATGGCCCTTTAGAGAGAAAAGTTGCTGATTGAAGTCAAAGGGTCACAATTTACATGTGTGACCCTGTACACACTATTAAACACTAAGTCACTAACAAGCTTACTAAAATTTGTTTGATATTAGTATTGTCAAATACTGAAATTGAAAGCTTGAAGAGATCAGATCCCGCTTCTTGAGATTGATTTTCGAACAGTAAAATTTTAATTTTTAAAACTAAGTTTATTCATAATTTTATATAAAAGTAGGTAGTCTGACATACAGTTATGGATGAGAGTAATTTCTTGTTCCAACTTTGTATCAAAATCAATTCTTAGAACATTTGAAAGTATGATACTAAATTTTCTGATCGATACTGAAATTGTTCTCTCCATTAAGTAGTTTTATTATTTCAGGAGAGCAAGTTCCTGGAGACAGGCGTTATAACTCCAGAGGAGTTCATAGCTGCAGGAGATCATTTGACTCACTTCTGTCCCACTTGGAGATGGGAAGCTGGTGATCCGTCTTACACTCGCCCTTACTTACCCGCAGACAAGCAGTTCCTAGTTACTAAGAATGTGCCTTGCTACAAGAGAGTGAAGCAGGTGAGTGCTGTTTTAGAGGCTTATCGACACAACAATCACGACTTGGGTAGTGAATGGTGATTGCTACTGACATTTGTAGATTGTGCGTAATTTTCATCTCTATAGATCAATGGTTCTTAGAGTGGGGTGTGGATACTCCTTTGGAACCTAGCTTGTTTATAGGGGGTGGAAGGGTGCCTGGTATGACTGTTTTATATGTTACTTAATGGTTAGGTTCTTGCTGTTAATATCATGTGGAAAGTAAATAAGACATTCCTTTTTCTTACTTTTTCATTTTAAATTCTTGCATCATAGTAACCAAATATATTGTATCTTCTCAATCTATTTCAATGCAATACTATGTTCAGGGGGTGCCTGAGAAAAGCAAGGGGTGTGCGAGAAAAATACTCGAGAACAACTGACCTCTGTTCTTGTTGGTATGAATTCTCAAATAGCTACATTCAAAATTGGCTAATTTATTTTCCATGTGAATAGTTTACAAGATTATATTAATTAATCTAAAAGAGTGGATTCTATTCTATTTCCTTCTTTAAATAGGCATATGAAGCCTGAAATATTTCTTGCAGATATATCCACGTTGATGTTACTCCTAAATCTGATAGTTTTTCTTATTTTCAGATGGAGATCCAAACTGATGAGAAAGTTATCCCCTCCCTGGTGGATGGTGAGGAGGGGTGGATAGACACGAGTCCCTTGGAGGGAGAAGTGGTGGCGGCGGTACAAGAGATGACTCTAGACTCTGATGATGACAGCTCTAACAAACCTGTGAGTGGAATAGGGTAACTGATTTATTGGAAGAGAGTAACTTACAAATTGTCAGTCAGTTTCACATCTTCGGTCATAAGCTATAAGAAAAATCAATAGCTTATAATTATTATTAAATTTTCCTTTTAATTGGTATCCCTGCTGCATGGAGACCAATAAAAATGGAAATTACCTAACTGGTTATCATTATTTAGTCTTATTCTTATATGATCGAAGATGTGAAACAAACTGATTATTTTGTAACTAACCCCAAATTACATTTTAGGTCATGTAGCTAAGAGACAAAATATAATAATTCTTATTTAGCTACCTTTGATATTGAATTGCAGTTATCCATGATAGCTATCAACTAAATACCTACTAATGTCAAAATAATCTCCTTCAGAGCAGCAGCAGTAAAAGTAGAGAGGCTGAGGCAGAAGAGGAAGATGAAGAGGCAGTAGATATGGACAAGTACATGGAGGAGGGAATGCTTGGGGACTCGGATGAGGAGGAGGAAATGGAGGAGAAGGTATGTTGGTATGAGGGGTTGTGAAATCAATCCATTTATTTTAGAGCTAGTTGGAAAAATAAATGTGTTTCCCCATCCAAATATAAACATAAGTAATTCTTAACTAAAGCATATAGCTACTGATTTAGTAAACAAGTTGTGTGATGCATCACGTGCACTCTAAATCACTCTGTTCAATGATCAAAATGAACAAAACATGAATTTCACATATGAATAAAAAACATTATGAAACGGCCGAACCCCTCCAACTGACTTACCGAACCCCCTAGTGTTTGATCGAACCCAGGTTAAGAACCACTGCTTTAGAGGAAAAATACTGAAAATAACTAATGAATGGTAGCTATCTATTTTTTAGGACTTTGTTTTCATATGTTAAACCCTTGGACTGTTGGGGAGACCTCAGAAATTGGTGCTAAATACAAGAGTTGTGACAATATGCTTTTAAAATCATAAACCTTAGGAATATTACAGATATCAAAATAATATAATTTATATCCTTTCCATATTAAATTTATGGTAGCTATCCATGTTAACAGCATGGATCAATATAACAGATGAATGGTGAATAGGTAGCTATTAGGTATTTTTTTAAAAAGAAGAGGTGAATGAGTCCGATAAATCACTCCAATGCATTTCTCTCCCACAGACTGCAGGTGATAAGGCAAGTGCATTGGCTGAAGCAGCAGCTGCATGTTCTACAGATGCAGCTGCAGATGATGATGGTATACTTGCCACCCGCACATACGACCTCCATATCACCTACGACAAGTATTACCAAACACCAAGACTCTGGCTAACGGGATATGACGAGGTAACTAGTCTTGCTTAATTGTTAAATGGCTCAGATTGGAATCTATGTCTGAAAATAGCTAGGTAGCTATATAAAATTGTCAAAATATATAGCCAAGTCTCTAAAATTGTAGAAGATTGGAGCTAATCTGTAAACTGCAATATGTCTAATTTTGTTATTGCTATAAGTGGGTGGGGCTAAGTTGAATTCAATTACCTAGGGTAAGTTAGAAATTATCGGTCAGTTCTACATCTTTGGTCATAGCTAGCTATATGAAAAGAATATATCAAACTTGTTAGTTATATAATTTTTATTTTAGCTACATAACAGAAAATTAGCTAGCTAAATAATGATTATGATATCGTTTTTCTTGTATGAGCGTAAATATGAAACTGGCCGATAACTCGTAACACTCTAATTATGACTAGTGATCAATCCACATTCTGACTATAGTTACCACTTTTGCCGACAGTGTCGACAGCCTCTTTCCGTAGAGAAGATGTACGAAGACTTTTCTCAGGACCACGCTAATAAAACTATCACTGTAGAGTCACACCCCCACCTACCTGGTGGTCAGACCATGGCCAGTGTACATCCCTGCAAGTGAGTTGATGGAAAAAAATCTTAATTTTTTTTAAAGTCTCTGAAAAGTGAAATTGTTCTGAAATTCTAATTTGGTTGAAAAGATTCAAACTCAGCTGAAAGTTCATATTTTCTTGAGGGGCATTAAATTCTTAATTCTTTAAATTTAATACCCTTCAATGTATTCTAATTGGGATGATTTTTTTTCATCTAATGAAAAAATCTTATCTTCTAAAAAAAAATTAATGCGTTTTAAATTTGATTCCTAATGAGTGTGAATGCTGAGTTTTTAACTAATTCAAATTGTGTTCAAGGTATCAATTTTTAAAGTTAGCTAATTGATGCTTTTAAAAATTTCAGTTTTAACCCGTACACAGAGGTTGGCCTTATTTTGGGACACCAATCTGTAGATTTAGATAGAAGTTGAAAAACCGTGTTACTACGGGTTAAAGAAAGATTGTCTGAGCATAGCTATATTAAATTTGAATAAATTTCACATCACGTTGTGTCTCATCTTTTCCCCCTTTGTGTTGATGTTCTCTCTTTCCACAGACATGCTGAGACGATGAAGCAGATCTGTGAGAGGGTGACAGAAGGGGGCAGAGAGCTGCAGGTTCACATTTACCTCATCGTATTTCTGAAGTTCATGCAAGCCATCATTCCAACTGTAGAGTACGACTTCACCCACAACTTCACTTTCTAGTCTCACATGTAACGTGTTTCAACATGTTCTAGCGTGTTTCAACATGATCTAGCGTGTTTCAACATGATCTAGCGTATTTCAACATGATCTAGCGTGTTTCAACATGTTCTAGCGTGTTTCAACATGTCCTAGCGTGTTTCAACATGTTCTAGCGTGTTTCAACATGTTCTAGCGTGTTTCAACATGTTCTAGCGTGTTTCAACATGCTCTGACGTGTTTCAACATGCTCTGACGTGTTTCAACATGCTCTGACGTGTTTCAACATGATCGAACGTGTTTCAACATGATCGAACGTGTTTCAACATGATCGAACGTGTTTCAACATGGTCTAGTGTGTTTCAACATGTTCTAGCGTGTTTCAACATGCTCTGACGTGTTTCAACATGCTCTGACGTGTTTCAACATGATCGAACGTGTTTATACATGATCTAGCGTGTTTCAACATGATCTAGCCTGTTTCAACATGTTCAGACGTGTTTCGAAATGTTCTAGCCTGTTTCAACATGTTTTAGCGTGTTTCAACATGATCTAGCCTGTTTCAACATGTTCAGACGTGTTTCGAAATGTTCTAGCCTGTTTCGAAATGTTCTAGCCTGTTTCGAAATGTTCTAGCCTGTTTCGAAATGTTCTAGCCTGTTTCGACATGCTTTAACCTGCTGTATCATGTTTCATCTCATTACCACATGTTTTAATTCATTACCGTTTGCTATCTTCCATATTGGCATAGACTTTTATTACTGTTTAGAATTATTTGTGATTTACAGATCTTTTAATCTTTAATTGTCCAACCTTGTATCTTTTTATATAGCTAATGAAAGCTTTACTTTGTGAACTATTGTGCAGACTTGAGCTCTAGAGTATATTAAACTATGATTTTTAATATTGCATTTATTCTCATTATTCTAATTTTGAAAAACTATATCTAAAAATTAAAAAGATATATCAAACAGCGCATGAGGTTTTTGAGATACTGTCTCTACCGCATAAGTTTCTATCGATACAGTGCTGTAAGAATAATGCTTTTAAGGATTACTCTTCTCTGATTGGTCGGTTTGGAGGAGGAGCCAACAGAGGGCGGAGCACTGAACACTCATTGGTCAATCTCCACAGCCAATCAATGAGCTAGTAACCTTAAGAACAATATCATAAAAAACGTATCCTCTTTTTCTTCCATCCGTGAGTGCAGCCACCGGTGCTTGTGTCCCTTTCGTCACATTCCATAGAGAACATATAAAATATCTTGGAATGGTGATTGATTACAGGCTCAGCTGGAAAGATCATGTAAAAACTACGAAGATCGAATGCTTCAAGAGACTGGAACTACTGAAACATATCTCTCACACATCCTGGGGATCTGACAGAACCACAATGCTCAGGCTCTATAGAGCTATTATCAGATCAAAGTTAGATTACGGATGCTTTATTTATGGTGGTGCAGTTGATGGGACACTGGCAGTGCTAGATCCCATCCATAATGCTGCTATTCGACTGAGTACTGGAGCCTATAGATCGTCGCCGGTACTTAGCTTGTATGCTGAGAGTGGAGAGCCTCCCCTTAAAACTAGAAGAGAGCAACTACTTTTACAGTACTATGCAAGGACCCTTCAATTGCCTACCTCAGCAGCTTACCAAACTATTGAGAATCATACTACCTATATCAACAATAACCCTGGTAAAATGGTAACTGTTGCTGACCAAATAAAGTCAGCTACAATCGATATAGACTTTAACATTGTAACTTTACCATTTGTATACAAAGATGTACCAGTTTGGCAATTATGCCCAGATACTATATGTAACTGCTATGAATACCCTAGAAAGGGTACTTGTTCTGACCATGTAATGCGATCCTATTTTAACGAACATCGGAATCAACATCATAATGGTGAGTTTCCTATTTTCACTGACGGCTCTAAGAGTGACATTGGAGTGGGCTGTGCAGCTACTAGCTTTGGTGGATGTAAGAAAATGAAGCTGATGACCCAGAGTTCTATATTCACTGCGGAGTTGTGTGGACTGTTCTGTGGTCTGCTGATAGCAAATAGTATGGAACATGAGAAGTTTGTAATTTACTGTGACTCCACTAGTGCTATACAGGTTACGGATCATTTTGAATCCACTCACCCTATCATCAGAAAAATTATAATCTTGTTGATAAAACTGAAAAATAGAAACAAGAACATCACATTCTGCTGGAGTCCAGCACATGTTGGAATCCTTGGTAATGAAGCAGCAGATAAGCTGGCTGCATCTGCAGCTGAAGAAGATGTCCCACCATGCAATGAAGAGTTACCATACCGAGACTGGTATCCTCTCATTAGAGGCGCAGTGATAGAGCGCTGGGCAGCTCAGTGGCTTGGAGTGAATCACAACAAACTACGACAGCTGAAAGACACGACAATACCATGGCAACCGCTGAACAATAGAAAACAATCCATCATTCTCACAAGAATACGCATTGGACACACAAGACTAACTCACCAATATCTCATGGAGCAACAGCATCAACCCTACTGTGAGGACTGTATCGTCCATCTGACTATCAAGCACCTACTTTCGGAGTGTCCATCTCACTCCGACCTGAGACTACAAATATTTCCTGAATCCTTCAACAAGAATCCTAACGAAATTATGAGACTGATGCTTGCTGAGCGTCAGGATGAGTCCTTTGACTTTGCTCGGATATTCAGATATTTGCAAGAGATAGGAATCTATGATAACATCATCTGAACTATGAAACTGGCCTATCCCCAATCTAGTGTTCGACGCGTTATAGAACATACTGAAGCGTCAAGATGAACCACCCCTCAACTAATCAATCAATCAATCGTCACATTCCTTGGTACCGAAGTGACTGCATTCATGGAGTAGCTTTTCTGCATCCATTGTTTTTTCATGGAGCTATTTTCTTTTCTGACTGCTTCTTCCAGTCCCTTGTACTTAATTTTCTTTTGACGTTAGCGATATGACCTTTGGTTCCGAAGTAGACGTTAAACCCCTACTAAATTAGTTAAATGTTAATGTAGCAATTCTTTCGTACTGTTTCTGCTTAGTCCTTTGTATTTTTCCTTTATGAACTCTGTGGCTAATGCAGATGTCAAAAATTCTTTTTGAAAATGAACACGAATTCAACAGAAATCTAGAATTCTGCATGAACTCTCCCTCGTTACAAGTTAAATTATCCACCTTTAGAGTTCAAATTAGTGTGTGTTGGAAAATTCGAAACCATTTAGATACACTGAATCCTGAATAACTGTATGATAAAATTTGTATTTAAATCAAAAGTTTAACTAGAGTTAGTCCTGTAATAGGTAAACGAATCTAATAAGAAAATATTTATAAATATATGACTGTGCTATTAATTTAGATTTATGTAAAAAAAACTTCATAGTTTTATTTAGTTCCTTAAAAGAAGAATTCTACCAACTATTGATTTTTACGTTAAAGCGACTTTGAATCAAATTTATCCAGATTGTGTCCGGGAATCTACATGGTCAATGGTCATGGATATATTAATGTATAATGTCTTGAGTTATGAAGCATTCGAGTAATGAAGGACCTGAGTTATGAAATAGTTTCCTATGTTTAAATTATAGAAAAAGAAATAAGTCAAGAATTTCTTCCTAGTTACCCCTCAATGACTAGTTTTCTATGATTAATAGAAAAATATCTGGCTCTGAATTATGAGATTAAAATAAAATACCAATTATAATATCGATTTTTCCTATATGAACAAGGATGTGAAACTGACCGATAATTCGTGATTTACCCTAGTTCTCTAGCAATTAGGTGATTCAACACGTTTTATTATTTCCATCTCTTGTTCAAGAGATATTTTTGTATTCTTCTTGAACAATTGTTTTGATCTTTATGTGCACTCTCCCTTTTTGAAATCCTAATGAAAAGCCGGAAATATGACGATTCAAACTTTGACTGCAATTCAACATGACCCATTTTAGAGTAAATTCCGCGTTATCGCACAGTTCCATATTATCGAACATGTAAAAATCTATATATGTACATATAATAATCATTTAATTTTAATTTCAACTGGTATCAATAATTATTAGATTTTCTTTTCTTACGTGTCTGAAAATGTAGAACCAACCAGTTACATGGATCATATACTCTATAAAAATTCCGTACAATCTCTAGACTGCACTGCGCGTTTTCAAACACCGAATAGGGGAGTGTCTTACTTTTTCACATTTTTTTCAAATTCCCCTCCACCGAAAACCTCAAAATTTAGACTTTTTTAAACTCCCTATTTCTCCCTCATTTTTATAACTAGAGACTTGGGGTGTGTTTCATTTTGTTCAGAATTTTGCACTTTAAAATAGTACGTTCCGTTCTTTCAAATTCGCATTCTCGAAGAAGAAAGAAAAATAATAATTGAAATTTAATTTTTTTTTAATTTCGATTTGTAGTGAAATATGGTTACATTTTCCCATAGACTATTTTTTAAAAGTTGTCAAATAACATATCAACTGAGCGTACTTTTGTTGACAACTAAAATCTGAATGAAAAAAAAAAATCTCTAAAGGGCCGTACACACGTAGGGTTTTTTGAGTCTTTCCACCAGACTTTTTTCTCAGCTTTTCCACCAGACTTTTGATTCAAAAGTCAATAGCGTCCACACGTGGATTGACTTTTGAATCTCGTGGATTTACATGCCGTGCAATTAAATACTCCTATCGGCGATATAAGCCCTCCCCCATTTTTTAAACTAGGTAACTAACCTAGGTTATAGGTAGTTAATAACTATTTATTTACTAAAGAACTACTTACATAGATTACTAAGATTAGTTAGTTACTAATTATAAAAAAATAAAGGCATTGGCTTATAGGTAATATGTTGAAATGAATAAAATAAAAATAGTGGTGTGTTATTTTACTAAAATATATTATAGGTACTAAAAAAATTTAAGAAACATAACTACTATCAATTTTACTGGCAGTCTTTTATAAAAAGATGAAATTTCTTTACCTCAAAGGTAAAGAAATGAAAGGAGCAAAGATTGGCTAAAAATCCTGTTATTTTACAATATAATTTATTAGTTGACAGTAGCTATACGGAGATTTCTAAAATTGCACCTCTTGATTGGGGGAAAATAATAAAACATGTAGGTTGTTGAAAAGTCTCGGACTTTCGGTGCAAAATTTAAGTCTCGTGGAAAAAGTGGGAGGAGCTTAGCAAAAAGTCGGGTGGAAAGACTGTAAAAACCCTACGTGTGTACGGCCCTTAAGTCAAAATTTGAAGATAGAATAGGCTTTAGAAGTTAAAAAATCGAAGGTGTTCAGAACGGCCAATTTTCGTTTTTTTTATAACAGAAGTACCTACTATTTTGATTACACGAAAAATACTAGAAACAAATAAATACTACTTCATAACAAACTTTTTTTTGCTTCCTCCCGATTTCTCCCCCTCCCCCAACTCTTCCTCCCTCCCCATTTTACCTAATATTTTTACACATGATTAGGGACAATAAGGCCTGATTCACATCATAGCTTCGGTCACGGTCCAGTCACTGTCCGGTCCAATATTCTTTAATGCATTTCAGTTCACGAATCCTGTCACGGTCCAGTTTTATCATTTCAGTGTTTTTTCTCGAATATTATACACATATATTACTTGTTTCCTTAGAGGCTTATATACAGCCAGTCTTTCTCTAGGAGTGATTTCTTGATCAGACTGGCATGTTCCATTTCTAAAATCATTTTCAATTTTAGACAGATTTTTTCAAAAGTTCTAATAATCATTCGAAAATAACTGAAAAATTTAGTTTTGTCATCTATTAGACGAGTAGATATCCTTCACACTTCCTATCTTTAAGCATAGGATGAACTCAAAATCTCTTCTTTTTTAGTTTTCTCTCTTTCTGCTCATCAATTAAATGCAATGATAATCACTGCAAAATAAAATGATGCGGAAAACGGGAGCGAGAGCGGATCATGACCGGACTGAACATGTGAATGCACAAGGATGAGACCGGACCGTGACTGGAGCGAGAACGGAGCGATGGTGTGTATCAGCCCTAAAAGAAGTCTTTTAATGTAATTTTTTTTTTGGAAATGATTTCAAATTTCGGTGAGACACCCCCTTAACTCCATAATCTCAAACGCGCATTAATAGCTTCATTATACTTATTATGAAATCGAATACTGATGATATATGTGTGTATCGAGGTCCGTGCCACCACCCAGGTCATTAAAAAACACGAAGTGTGCAGTACAACAAACTAGTGGATACAATAAACCGCACATGACGGCCTTTGAGTTGAGGGTTTCAAAATAATCTTTATTCATATATAATTCTATATATGAAGACTAATTTGAAAAACTCGACAAGGATGACAAGAAATAAGTGACTATTTTTTTTTAAACTCTCTACATGTTTGGCCGTTAAGTACGGTGAAACTCCTGAGTTATGAAGTATTGGTTTCTTCATAACTCAAAGCCACTTCATAACTCAGGGACACTCATAGTTTTCTATGATTAAAATCTTGGAGAAAACTATGGTCTTTGAGGTATAACTAAGTCGAATATCATGACGTATAATTTTTCTATAATTTGCATATAGAAAATACTTCATAACAGAAGTGCATTTCATAACTCAGGTCCTTCATTACTCATGAGTGTTACTGTAGTTTGTTGTATCAGCTAGTACAGCATAATTCAGATACTCTTTGAGGAGAGGAGTAACTAAACTGAAATTCACCTACCTGTGTATAGGTAGGTAGCTACAATATCATCTTCAGTTTTCTTGCTTAAAGGAAGGTTGCGTCTGATTTTCATGTGAAATATACCATCCGCTAGTTTGATATGAAATACTCTAGCTGAAATTATTGTATTTTCAGAGAGAAAAAAAGGAGTAATTTATTAGATAACAAAAGTTTGACCGGAAATCCGCCGATAGATGGCGCTTTTTCTTCTTTAACGTTTACAAACTGTCTACTTACCTTCGCAAACATGCAATAGTTAACTGAATTTGAGAAATATAGTCACTATACTAAATAAATAAGAATTCTATAATTATAATATAGGGATATTGCAGGCATAGATGTAACTTTGTAAAGCGACAAAGACTTGTGGAAAAATTGTATGAATTATCAGTTGGTGGTGTTTCATCAAATTGAAATGATTGTCTATGAAAGTCATTATTTAGATGAACAAAGTATACTATACTACATAGTTAATTATACTGATTCCATTAAAAAAAATTCGGAAATACTTCTTTGTTCTCCCTTCAAGTTTACACTTCCCTCAACCCTAGCTGTCTAAGATCAAAATGGCAGCTTCTGATTCCTAAAATTTTAACTAGGTTGCTTTTTTCAACTGTCTTATATTGTTTATATACTGAC
This sequence comes from Caprella mutica, assembly GCA_947561585.1. Classification (NCBI taxonomy): domain Eukaryota; kingdom Metazoa; phylum Arthropoda; class Malacostraca; order Amphipoda; family Caprellidae; genus Caprella; species Caprella mutica. The sequence goes on from CANNZV010002263.1 coordinate 70,888, forward strand.
ACATTTCTACAGTCAAGTTCAGCTATGAGTAGCTTCTATGCATACATGAGCACATCACAGAGTGTGATACGCTGTGTTTTTTTTAAAGAATTTTTTCTGTTTCACTGTCACAGTATTCGGAAAGTTGATATCAACATAGCTCAACCAGAAAAACCTAAGAGTCAGATTGGTAGGTACCTACTTGACATGCGCTAACACCCACTTTCCGAGTACTTCGAGTGTCCGAGTACCTAAATGAATAATTTGAAGGATAATCAATTTTTCTTTAACACTCTTAGATATAATTTAAATTCTCTCCAAAATAACACTCAACATCAAAAACTGATATGCATTATAAAATACAACTAGATGACATAATAATGGCTATATTTTATTGAACTAATATATTTTGCTCTACATAATTTTGATTATTATCGGACTTTAAAGGCTGCTTCACACATGTCAGTGATTCGTCCGGTTCGGATCCTCTCTGTTATTTTTTAGCACTGAGAGGAGCCGGTACTGTGTGAATGTGTCCATTCAAATTAAAGTAACGAAGTTTTTTCTCATTGACACTGAAGCACTGAGAGGAGACGGACCGGTGACGTCCCGGACAGATCACTGATATTTGTGGACAAGCCATTAAGGTAATAGAAAATCTTTAAAATTATTTATTAATATTTTAAAAAGCTTAAAAGTGTCTAATAACGGTTAATTATTGGCATGCCTCATTTTTATTACCAAAATCATGACTCAGATTTATTACAAATAGTAATATGAGCGGGGTTATTTCTCATGCTATTATATAATTGTTACTCCGTAAACATTTCATTTTCTATGAATTAGTATAAAAGAAAATGATTTTGAAGGCTCAACTTTTCGTATATTGTAATGACGAAAGTTCATAGTATCGAATGAATTAAAAGTTAAATTCAACCATAGCTTAACTCTCACTCACTATAGGTGAGTAATTAGTGTGATACTTTGATATATGTAATGGTGTTACATTAAACAAACAGTAATTTTATGCACTGTGAAATATTTTCTGCTGTAGGGTAGGTTCTAAGTTATCGGATCGTTCCATAATTCCGGGCACGCAAGAAAAAATATGATGATTATTATTCATTTTAATTTGCTTCCATGATGCATGCAGGTTTATAAAGCATCAAACTAATTACTCACCTATACTGAGTGAGAGTAAAGCTATGGTTGAATTTTAATACTTTTAGTTCATTCGCTACTTTGAATTTTCATTACAATATACGCTAAGTTGGGCCTTCAAAACAATTTTCTTTTTATTCTAACTCATAGAAAATGAAATATTTCAGGAGTTACAATTATATAATAGTTTGAGATGTACCTCGCTCTTATTACCATTTGTAATGAAAGCGAGGAAAAAAAAAGCGAGGGGTAAAAAATTTCATCCTGCAAAAAAAAAAATTATTTTAAAATCTTAGATCCTAAAAATATTATAGACGGAGAGAATTAAAGAGTATTGAATGGTTCTACACCAGCAGTATATAGTATTCGATACCATTTCATTTCGGCTGTGATATTCTTATGATCAATGATTTATAAAGCATATTGTCACAACCCATGTTTTAGCACCATTATAATTATGAGGTCTAACTGATAGTCTAACGGTTGAACATTTAAAAACTACGTCCTACAAAATAGATACCTTCCATTGGTTATTTTCAGCATTTTTACTCTAAAATATATTGATTGTCTAATAAAATTTTCAAAACAAGAATATTCTATCATAGTAACCCCAAAGATATTCTACTACAACAAGATACACTACTCTCGACAATTTCTGTTTTAAAAAGCGCCATCTGGATTTGAAAGCGGGAACTAGAGAAACAACAACATTTAGTGTTTGATCCTTTTTTTCCAATTTTATTTAGCTGTAACTATTCTACTGATGCAAATCTTAATTTTCCAGTAAAATAATCTTCATTAATGAATGAAATAAAAGTTAAATTATTACAAAACAAACCAAATGTTATTGTTTCTCTAGTTCCCGCTTTCAAATCCAGGTGGCGCTTTTTAAAACAGAAATTGTCGAGAGTAGTGTATCTTGTTGTAGAATATTTTCTCTGGTACCTAACCACTTTTAAGAGAAAAATAAGGAATATCTATAGTACATAAAATAAATTGCTAGATATCCTTTTCCAAATTCAATTTGGAAAAGGATATTTATTAATATAACGAGTTGAGATTATAAATTATTATAGCTTTATTGTGATTAAATTTCTAAAACTTGAACACTTAGCTATTAATTTAATTATTTAATTTATCATGTAAATTTTCAACATTGAAACTCCTTTTCAACATTGAAACTCCTTTTCAACATTGAAACTCCTTTTCAACATTGAAACTCCTTTTCAACATTGAAACTCCTTTTCAACATTGAAACTCCTTTTCAACATTGAAACTCCTTTTCAACATTGAAACTCCTTTTCAACATTGAAACTCCTTTTCAACATTGAAACTCTTTTTCAACATTGAAACTCCTTTTCAACATTGAAACTCCTTTTCAACATTGAAACTCCTTTTCAACATTAATTCCTATTTTAAAATAATAATGACAATAATAGTCCATTGTGTTGGTACCCAGGTACAGTCAAAGAAAAGTGCATCTGCAGTGATTATGAGAATATTTTATTAATTATACAGTCTGAACTAATTTTTTTCTAATTTCTAATGTTCGTATCTTTAATCTTTTAGTTGGTCTGGTTAATTAATTTATAAGAATTAGAAATAAAAGAAATTTATAAAACAGTGATCAGTGACTCTGATAGTACATCATCACAGTGACTCTTTTCTCTGATAGTACATCATCACAGTGACTCTTTTCTCTCATAGTACATCATCACAGTGACTCTTTTCTCTGATAGTACATCATCACAGTGACTCTTTTCTCTGATAGTACATCATCACAGTGACTCTTTTCTCTGATAGTACATCATCACAGTGACTCTTTTCTCTGATATTACATCATCACAGTGACTCTTTTCTCTGATAGTACATCATCACAGTGACTCTTTTCTCTGATAGTACGTCATCACAGTGACTCTTTTCTCTGATAGTAAATCATCACAGTGACTCTTTTCTCTGATAGTACATCATCACAGTGACTCTTTTCTCTGATAGTACATCATCACAGTGACTCTTTTCTCTGATAGTACATCACTAAGTTTAAGTAGGTTCTATATACTAACATTCATCTCAACTAACAGCTCTCTAATATCTAACAATAACTTAATTTAGTATATAAATATTTCAATTGAATGTTTGAAATCTCTATTATTTCGCCCACGGACAATTGGTCCAAGAAATGCTTTATTTTGCATTGTAGCTGCAGCAAAACTCCTGAGTTATGAAGACTTGAGTTATGAAAAGCACATGAGTTATAGTTTTCTATGTTTAAATTATAGAAAACGATTTAAGTCATTAATTTCGTCCAAGTTATCTCTCAAAAACCATATTATTTTCTAAGATTTTAATCATAGAAAACTATCAGTGTCCCTGAGCTATCAAGTGGTTCTGAGTTGTGAAAAAACCAAAACTTCATAACTCAGAAGTTTCACTGTATTCACAATGTGTATGTATCATATATTTTATATTATTTATTCATATTCAGTATTAAAAAAGTAGGAAACACCCTTGTTGATGGAAATTAGAAATTCATGGCCCTTGCCTTAATTCTGATTGCAATCTTCTTCTCCTGCTCCTGCTGGCCGGCAACAGAAAAATAATAAAACTTAATACATTTTTTTAATGATTGCTACATGGAATTTGCTAATACATTATCGATTTAGTCACTTCAAGCCAATTGTTTTATTTTCAAGAATTCAGTGTCAATAACTTTTGTGTTTGATACATGAATTAAGGTGATAAACGTAATTCTTCAACATCTTACTTCAGCCGTCAAATGAACTACACATACCATCACAAGCTACACAAGTTAATGGGTACCATGTGGGCACTAGGTTGACAAATCGTATTGGTACTGTGTGTTTTTTTTGCAAAATGGCTAACATGGTGACAGCATGGGCTGTGATGTTGCAACCATCTTTGCCAAAATATTGCCAATATGTTAATCAAGTTTCAGTCATATAATGTTGATACGCTTTATATTAATCAGGTTGGGCCAATATGACAATTCAATGGGAACCAACCTTCTCCCAAGGTAACATTCCATGAGAATAGAAAACCACAGCAACCCCATGTAATTTCTAGGCTACTTTTCAGTCTGCCATCTCTTGCCCATCTAACCATCTAATGCCCATGTAGGCACAATGTGTCATGGTTGCTTGGGATATCTTTTTAGTACCCCTTTATTTCACTTCCATATTTTAAACACTCTTAACTAACTAATTAATTCGATATATTAAATGAATGAAATAACTTAAAGATACAGTCAAACTGTTTATACTTTAACTGTAACATATCTAATTAAAAAAAAAAAAATCGATAGATAAATTTCTCCATGTGTTCATATAAAATGTTTCGGCTTTAATCACTATATAATAATATTATATATTCACACCAAACTAATAATGTTATGGTGAAAAATAATATGAAATATATCCCATATACAATTATACACTTTGAAATACAAAATAAAGCAATTCGTGGACGAAATGTCCTAGACGCTATTGTTCACATTATTATTCTTATATTTGTAGTACAGTTTTTAAATAACTAAGATTTGAAGTACTTTTGAATGTTAAAATATTAATTTAGCAACACTCAGAATTTCTTGAAATGACATTTTTTGATAGCACAATAGGTACACCGATAGTAAATGAATAGAGAAGTATGCTAAGTTTCGAATTCATTGACGGTGAACTTGATCTATTCTTCAGAAACGATGTAAGCAAATGACGTCGCATTGAGTACTCTCAAATATTATAAGTATTATTAGTTGAATATTATAAGTGAATAAAGTGTATAACGTGATTAAAACAATTTTATGTAAATTAATTTCGATGAAAATGCACATTTAACTGAATAATAGCACATTTTTATTTAAAAACAAATGGAAAATACTTAGTGTGACGTCACTCATAATATTTTCGGATTTTCCAATATTGTACTTGGTATACTTCTCTATTTATTTAGTATGGAAATGATAGTCTTAACGTACATTTCTATTATTTTTAATAGATACATATAAGTAAAACATAGACTTGAAGAAGTATATTGTCAGTAATAGGTAACTTAAAAAATACTAATTTTTCATTATAAAATTTAGAAACTGATACATAAATTATGAGATAATATCATATGATAAAATGTAATATAAATTAAATATATAAATTTCATTGCTGATGGTCTAGCTTTAAATTTTTTTGTTCCTGAAGAAGAATGTAGGTACATCTTTCTATTCGAATTTTGAATGCTATAAATATTAGTGAATTAATATTTATAGCAGTATAATAAAGCTCTCCAGATATTTTGAGAAATTTGAAATTGAAAAAGGGTTATTTTCAATTCATTCAAACTTGTTTTTATGGGAAAATATTGTCTTTAAAAAAAAAAAATAAAAAAAATAATAATGTGCTCTGTCACGGTCGTCGCAGTTTTAATTCTGAATAGAGATTTTCCCAATATTTTATAAGCATAAAGTTTTGATGATATTGTCTCAGGGAGTTAAAGTTATTTAAACTTATTTTTACATGTATTATCATTGAAAAGAGTCTCCGCATGATGCTAATTTCTCAAATTATAGTTCTCTTATTTCCTATTGCTATCAAAATTTACTAATTCGTCATCGTGTACTCAGACCAATTTTAAAATATCTACAAGCATTACAATTAGTAAAGTTTCTTTTTGGAAATTAGTAAAGTGTTTTAAAATCATTACGGATACACATTTCTTTGACTGTACAAATTGAATTAATATTTAATAGGTATTTGAACTGCACTTTTACTACCAAGTAAAGCTGCTACCTTTATTCCATCTCCTTTCGTACTTTTATTTATTTATCTCTATTTAAAGTACATATGAATAATTCTGGGTAGCTTGTTCTACAACAGATAATTTATTCTGACTGAAACTTATTAAATTCTAGAAAACAAACTCTCACTAATTGATTATCTTATGCATAAATTATATACAACCATTGCTAAAAGTATATTACGGTGTAAAGATCCACTATAGTGAACTCATGTATAGTGAATGTAGAGCCCTGAGTAAGTGAACTAACCTGTCTAGTGAACAAATTTTCTTTCGTCTGCCATTCTACAACTAATGGCCATTCTTGGCAGACTATAGGAAATTTGTCAACTATTCGGGCTATTTCTCCTACCCAGGACTCTACATTGACTATAGAGAAGTTCACTATAGAGGAGTTCTATTCAATTAAATTAAATGCATTCAACTATAGTATTTTGGATAAGAGTACATCTTTAATTAACACATCGTATAACATTCTGGAGATCTAAATCTATAACACAGTCACATTGATGATATCCTGCACCACGAACAACTACAAAATCAACAAGAGTTATCGTACACAAAACAGTTCACAATTGATGCTAAGAGTGTGTAGAGGTCAGGGAAGACTAGAGGTTTCCACATCAATGTAAAGGGAGTGATGACGCCTTCATCATCATCTTTTAAGTTGTAGAGGGAATTTCTACTGCTGCTCTTCTCTTGCTCATCTAGGAGGATGATATAGTCGTTAGGTGCTGGAGGTTGTCACTTGACTTGCAACCGACCACATGCGGCTGTCAGACTTTTCGTTGAAGTCTCTTTTTTATTGTTTGGGTCTGCAGGTTCTTCATCAGTTGAGGTCTTAAGGTAGCTTTCTATGACTGAACCCAATAGACCAACATTCACGGTGGAACCAGTTGAATCCCAGACTAATTTTTCCTCAGCTGACTCGTCTCCCTCTTCAAGGTTCTCCTCGAGTGTAGATGCTCTAGCTAAAACAGAAGCTTCATGGTCACAATCTGTAGTACGAATGATGGGAGCACCTTCCACACCTCCTATATTTGGTGGCAGCAGTGGGGCAGATTGTGCACAAACGGCGATACTTTGTGAACGTCCACGAGGTTTTGGACATGAGGGATTCACTGGAACAACAGTTCGGAATTGTTTCAAATCTTGTAATCCAGGAAAGGCAAGCAGTTGAGATGGTTGTAACAATGAAAGAAGATCTGAATTAGAAACCACAATTCCCGAAAGACCACCATCATTATTGTGGGGCTGCTCTGTTCCTGTACTGAATGAATGTCTCTTGGGAATCTCCACAGGTGCACTTGGTGAAGCTGTTCCATGGTATGACCATTTGCGTGGCCGTTGTGCTGCAAATTCCATATTACGTTCATCATCAATTTGTGATAATTCATTGTGATGATCAGGAGAAGCTCGTCTTCCAGATGATGGCTCATTTGTTCTCATTTTCAATTGGACTTTTCTTCCACTCGATGTACTTGGTGTACAAGGACTGTCCAAGCTGGAAGTCATTGATCCAGCTTCGCTATCGAAACTAAGACTGAATGTCCTCAACCTTCCTCTTTTACCAATCGGACCAGTCGGTGTCTCGATTGTTGGGGAATCTCGTCGTCCCTTGTTACTAGTAGGTGTGTCAGGACCCGAAAGAGATTCTCGTGAGCCTCTCGATCCTCTACGCTTGGTTGGTTGGAAAGTCATTGTGTGAGTAGGTGGTGAACCACCACTTGGAGATCTGTGTAAGGGTGTCAGAGGGGATTGAGCTCCGTGTGTCCTCATTGAAGTTGGTCTTGTTGGTGACCTTACCGGACTGCGACTCTGAGGACTTCTGTATGAAGGACTTCTATTGTTAGGACTACGACACATCGGTGACCGACCCGTAGGGCTAGTGCTTACAGGACTTCGAATTGGACTCCTACTGCATGGCGATGTAACTGGACTTCTCTGGCCGAAGATGATGGCTCTGTTGTTGGCGATTTCACGACTGCGATCTCTTGCGAAGGAAAATATTCGACTTCTGAAAGCTTCCCATGTTGGGCCTTCCTTCTTTCTCTTTTCTACCTCGACTAGTTTTGTTTCGCATCTTCCTCCTCTTGGACCTTCCACTGCAGAACATGACATTCGACGCATCTGAGGGGAGAAGATAAAGTTATTAGCGACATAATAATTAGTGAATTGTCATACCCTATCAATTTTTCACTCGTCTAGTGAAAAATTTAAGAGCATCCTGCGTAATGAAAACGTTCTAAAACTATATATTTCTGACAGAAAATGTGCAGAAATTTTATACCAATTAAATTGTTTCTCATAGCCTGACAATTCATATCTCCCTGACAATTAGAGAAAACAATTTTGAATCCGTAATATTATTATTTTACCAGCGGATTTTTTTTTTGCACTTGCGGTATTTTTAGCTTCATTCAACGGATGGGTCATTTTTTTTTGCGCCGAAGTGTCTTAAAATATACCAATAGTTAAAAATTGGTCAAACTATAGAATATCAAAGATTTTGTAATTTCGATTAAATTATAGAATTATTTATTCAAGTATCGCTGTTAACCCCAATTCTATTAATCATGACGAAGTAATTTAAGAGGAGAATTTTAGGTATGTGGGACAAGTTCCTACATCTCTTTATTGAAGCTCTCACTGAGCAAATGCTTTTAATCACCTTCATAAGTGTCTACTCAACCTAAAGTGTGAGAGTTGGAAGTGAACATAGCACTGAATTGAAGCTAGAAACAAAAGATGAGTTAGTACAGTCTTTTCCAGTATATTAAACGCCAATTCTACAATTTCAATCATTGATTGGTCAACTCCAATACTATAAAAATCAGTTTCAATCATTTAAATGCAGCTTTCAAATATTGAAAGGTCCTCTAAAATATTTTAAAGGTCATCTACAATCAATTAAAGCCCATCTTCGATCATTTACAGATCATCTACTACCATTTCAAGGACATATCTCATCAAATAATAGTCGTATATGACCATTTAAAGGAGCAGAGCTTATCCAAATATAGTATATATTATGTATATATAATACATACTACATAGATATATATAGTAAAAGATATAATATCTGTAGCCCCACACACTAATGAAACTTTCATCACATACTATAAGGCAAAAGAATTCGCAGGAGAAATATAATCTTCTCCTATCCGCGCCCTTAGCGTAATGATTGCAACAAATCATTATAATGAAGAAAATAAAAAGAAAGCAATCATTAGTGAACACTTAATTGTGGTGTACATTGTGTTCCATCAGAAGAGATATTTTTAAATTGCCAATTGTGAGAACTTAAATTGATTCAAGTCGTATTATATTACGCCATTTTGTTAATAAGAGTGAATTTTTAGAGCCCTATGAAAATGTTAATTGATCTTCAACCTTTTTTGCAACGTGGCGTTAGAAAAAAGGCTCATCTAATCATTATTTTCCTTATTTTTATTTGGTTTTTATTTTCTCTAATTATCATTTTCTCTAATTATCATTTTCTTTGGTTATCACTTTCTTTGGTCATCACTTTCTTTGGTTATCATTTTATCTGGTTATCATTTTCTCTGGTTATCATTTTCTCTGGTTATCATTTTCTCTGGTAATCATTTTCTCTGGTTATCATTTCCTCTGGTAATCATTTTCTCTGGTCATCACTTTCTCTGGTTATCATTTCCTCTGGTAATAATTTTCTCTTGTCATGATATGGAAAAAAGTAATTTGGCATAATAGGCTATGTTCTGAATTATCGAACAATTCCACATTTTCGATCATCAACAAATAACGAGTTAAAATGTCATATTAATTATATACTTTTTCTTATATGATCGAATATGTGTAACTGACCGATAATTCATAACTTACCTAACTTTTACAACTCTATCACAGTAGCCAGAGGCCCTTGTTACGTGGGTAGAAAATGATAACCATTGTAGACAATTATTTCTCTATTTTTCGTCAAAAGTTTTGTGTATGTATGCAATCTCAGCAGTGAAAAGAACGCCAATGTGAACGGTACAATAAACATTTCTATCCTGCTAAAGTTCCAGCGTTAGAAATTCTGCTCGTATTTTAGCAGGGGACTGAGTTATGTCGCGTTAAAATAAACACTGCTGAAAAAACGCAAGTGTGTACGGCTCCGTTAAAATCAATTGCAGCTAAAGTTTTTGCCATGAGCAGTATTTCTAACGCGGCGTTGAGAAACGCAAGTGTGAAGCGGGCATTAAAATGTTTTCTGAATTTTAAAAGAAATGGATCGTTCCAAAACACCTCCTTCTTCACCAGTACGCAGAGAATTCACGCTTCATTTCAAGATTCGTGGAAAGGCCACTGTGAAAGTTCACAAGTGCTTGTGATTTTTTTAATAAGACTGGTTCCATCAATAAGACTGGTTCCATCAATAAGACTGGTTCCATCAATAAGACTGGTTCCATCAATAAGACTGGTTCCATCAATAAGACTGGTTCCATCAATAAGACTGGTTCCATCAATAAGACTGGTTCCATCAATAAGACTGGTTCCATCAATAAGACTGGTTCCATCAATAAGAGAAAGCTAATGAAAATAGAACCAAAAAGAACAGAACCAGTGATTCAGGAGGAGAAGAGTTTTACTCAAAGCTTCCCAACAGATTTCAACAACTGAAAACCACGGTGGAAGATCAGCAGACATTCGTTTTCATTTTTATCATTACACGTCAGTTCAACCGTTAACTGATGTTCACAGAGCACAGAGAAGGAAGGCAGTTTAGTCAATTAATTCTGCAGCAACCATTCAACATTGTCGATAAAATTGTTTGGACTGACGAGAAGTTCTTTTACCTCCATCAAAAATCATATCGAAAAACAAGGGAGTGTGGAGAATTGAAAATCCTTGAAATTTCAACAAAATAGATGATAGGTATAATTTTTAGATAATGATCTTCGTTGCTATCGTTAATGGAATGGTTCTATCGTTCATGGATTCCTTGACGATGATGCCAACTTGTCATCGGCTAATGGCACTTTGTACCATTTTACACAAATGACAGTTCTGATGAAACACAGTGTACAATTAATAGGTAACAATGGTAGATTTAATATTAATAGTTTCATGAGTCGTAAGAAGATATATTTCATGCATATTATTCATAAAGCATATTGTCACAACCCTAGTGACAATATGCTTTATAAATCATAGAGAATATTATAGACGGAGAGAGAGTATTGAATGGTTCTACACCAGCGGTGTATAGTATTCGATACCATTTTATTTCGTCTGTGATATTCTTGATATTTTAAAAGCATATTGTTATAACCTTATTTATTACCTTTGTATAGATGTAAGTTGTAGATCCGATAGTAATGGATGGAGGTTGTTCTTCTAATTCACTTTTTTATTTTCAATTACCACATTATACATTTGCTTCAATAAGGTTTATTTTCGTATTTCTCACTGTACAGGTTACTCATGTTATTTTCTCATCCAGAAGAACACTGACACAAAAGCATTCCGTGTTTCTCTTTCAAAATTGTTGTTTCGATTTCCATGGTATTTTAAATAGAAATTATTATCTGGAAACAAAAGAAATTGCTATAGAGTTACTTTTAATGGAAATACATTGTTTTCAATATAAAGTTAACAGATTAGAAATGAATGAAATTTTTAAATGTTAATTGATACATAGGAAATAATTATATGAATACTAGAGCTAATATGTTTAGATTAAATAAAAAAAATGTTTAATTCACTGCTAAATAAAAGTACAATAAAATGCACCGAACCAAAATCATTAATAATTTGTATATTTTAATGATAAAATCCTATATAGTGTAAAAGAAATACCATTTTGGTAATAAGTAAAGAATTATAAGTTTAACTGAAGTTGTGACAATATGCTTTATAAATCATAGATCTTGAGAATATCACAGACGAAATGAAATGGTATCGAATACTATATACCGCTGGTGTAGAACCATTCAGAACTCTAATTCTCTCCGTCTATGATATTCTCTATGATTTATTAAGCATATTGTCACGACTTTAGTTATAACGTGACTGATACGTTGGTTACTTAGTCAATACAATAGGTACCTCCGTAGTAAATCATTTCTCATCACAGTGTCACTACCAGGTAAAATATCTAAGGTTTCTTCGATAGAGTTTCCGATTGATTTTCTGTGGCAGTGTGACAAATTGGCTCCATTTACAGCAAATATCAGCACAAAAAGATAACAAAAAGTAATGATCTGAACGAATGGGGAGAAAATAAAGGGAAAAGTGACACTAAAGTGCATCACACTGCAATGCTGAGACACTAAAGTGCATCACACTGCAATGCTGAGACACTAAAGTGCATCACACTGCAATGCTGAGACACTAAAGTGCATCACACTGCAATGCTGAGACACTAAAGAGCATTAAACATATTTGGAAGCTGTTTTTTCATGAATTTTAATTTTCAACATGATTACATATGATTATAAAAAAAGAAGGTGAAAAATGTCAAGATACTCTTATTATGAGCATTGAATCAAATATACAGGTTGTCTCAAAAAAAAAAAACACGGAATACAAATTAAGTAAGTATATTTAAAAAAATAATGAAGGTAGGTACATGTTCCTTTCTGGTATTTTATTCATTGTTGAACCCTTCTCCATTTCTAGTAAAGTTTTCATTAGGCTTTATTCATTTTTGTGAATGTTATAGGGACTTTATTGATGGGTGGGGAAAATGGCTTTTGCGCAAATAGTTAGAAAACCTAAGAAATATTTGTTTCTTTTCTTTGTTTGTTAATTTTATTTTAAATAGAAAATTATACATTGCCGTTCACTACTGAATGTGTTAATATCTAATGAAGGTTTTTATGAAAAATAAGTCAATTTGTTACGTTTCTATAAGAGTTTTAGTGAGGACTGAATGCGGACTGAACAAATTTTTAAAGGCTAGGTTACTAGGGTAACTTAACAAATAATATCCCCTCAACTTCTTATCGAAAGTTGAATGCCATATATTATAAATAAAAATGTTATAATTTGTTTATAGAACCAAATAAGGTGGCATAATGTCAAAAAGCACATAAATAAATAAAGTGACTGGCAATTTTCCACCTGGTTAGATACCGTAAAATATACAGCAAACTTAAGATATCTGGAATTGAATGGAAATTTAATCTCACCTTTAATCTTTCACTCAGGATTATTCTCTGTTAATAATCATAGTACCTTGAATTCTATATGTAATTGCAATTACATCCCATATCTTCGTTCCCTCTTTGACTGTTCCATTACATATCTAAATGTGAATCTAATTACTTTGTTTGATGGCTGTAAATATTGTTATTGTTTGGATAATATGTATATGGGACACTTTGGTGAGCCAACAGATTGCCTACTTATTTGTTAGTTACAAAGCGAGGAAAAGGTACAGATTGTAATTAGAAAAAGAACTTATTTGTTAGTTACAAAGCGAGGAAAAGGTACAGATTGTAATTAGAAACATAACTCATTTATTTGTTACAAAGCGAGGAAAAGGTACAGATTGTAATTAGAAACATAACTTATTTATTTGTTACAAAGCGAGGAAAAGGTACAGATTGAAATTAGAAACATAACTCATTTATTTGTTACAAAGCGAGGAAAAGGTACAGATTGTAATTAGAAACATAACTTATTTGTTAGTTACAAAGCGAGGAAAAGGTACAGATTGTAATTAGATACATAACTCATTTATTTGTTACAAAGCGAGGAAAAGGTACAGATTGTAATTAGAAACATAACTTATTTGTTAGTTACAAAGCGAGGAAAAGGTACAGATTGTAATTAGAAACATAACTCATTTATTTGTTACAAAGCGAGGAAAAGGTACAGATTGTAATTAGAAACATAACTTATTTATTTGTTACAAAGCGAGGAAAAGGTACAGATTGTAATTAGAAACATAACTTATTTATTTGTTACAAAGCGAGGAAAAGGTACAGATTGTAATTAGAAACATAACTCATTTATTTGTTACAAAGCGAGGAAAAGGTACAGATTGAAATTAGAAACATAACTCATTTATTTGTTACAAAGCGAGGAAAAGGTACAGATTGTAATTAGAAACATAACTTATTTATTAGTTACAATGCGAGGAAAAGGTACAGATTGTAATTATAAACATAACTTGTTTGTTAGTTACAAAGCGAGGAAAAGGTACAGATTGTAATTAGAAACATAACTCATTTATTTGTTACAAAGCGAGGAAAAGGTACAGATTGTAATTAGAAACATAACTTATTAATTTGTTACAAAGCGAGGAAAAGGTACAGATTGTAATTAGAAACATAACTTATTTATTTGATATAATAACCTTAGGTGTCTCAGTTAAATTTAATTAGTGATATTAATATATTGAATTTGATATTCATTTTAGTTTGCCTAGTTCTTAATCGAGTAAAACATCTTTCGAAATTGAATATAGAGTTATTTATAATACATTTTCAGGAGAAACAGGGATAATTATTCATAATTTCAATACTTTTTTAGCTTAGATTTTACTCTTGTCATTCAGCAAATCATGTTCATACTCAGTTAAAGTGATGAATGGTTAACCCTTAGGGTGATGTCACACGAGCGTTTTGAAGCGTTTTAAACGGTCTAAAAGCGACGTGTGACATGGATACATATGGAATGGGTTTAACAATAATTTCCTTAAAGTCAAAACCGCTGTGAGAAAATGCTTGTGTGACCGGACTTTTAAGGCTCAAACACACTACAAGCGGCGCGGAGCGGTGCTAGCGGAGCGTCATTAATGTTTTTTGGTATTCGTATGCAGAGACGCTTGGCTGTTCACGCTGCGAGCGGAGCAGCGCTCCAAAAAAACAATACTATTAATGGCACTCCGCTCCGCGCTGCTCCGCTCCGCGCTGCTCCGCTCCGCTTGTAGTGTGACCGGGCTCTAATGGTGATGTCACACGAGTGGTTTTCAAGGCGTTTTCAACGCTCTAAAAGCGTTTCGTTACATGGATACCCTAAGGCTTATTTCACACAGGTTTTTTTTTCAACAAAATGCAGCATGAGTAAACGACCAAATCGAGTATACATGAAAACACATACGTTCATTTAGTCATATCGTTTTTTCATGCACCATTTTCTTCGCTGCGGTATGAAAAAAAGCGCCCGTGTGAAAGTGCCCGGAAGGGACACATATCTCCCCTTTTCAGTGATGTGTTTTGCTCTTTTTTATATTATTTTCATAAACGATTGAATAAACTCTTTCATATATTAGAGCATATAATAGTTATATAGGCATCATTGTGAACTTTTTAAAACTATATTTATATATTTTTTATCTATTGTTTAATATGCTTCCTTCATATGAGGTTAATAATTCATAGTTCGTTTGATGTAAATAAACACTATTGATGTAGTGCTATTTCATTAATAACAGTCATAGCTATCAAAGTAAAGTATAAGTAAATGTATATAAAACTAATTAAACTTTACCTTGTAGTTCGATATAAAAGAGTTATTGATATCAAAGAAAATGCCATTGGTGTGGGTATATATTATATATATATATATACCTTTCATGTATTTCTTGTTCATGCAAGAAATACATGAATTATTATTCATGTATTTCGAGTATTTCTTTTTCACGTATTTCTTGTTCATTTTTACAAACTGAGGGTTCGTTAAACTTAAAATAAATTTTTTTTTTTTTCATCTTCTATGATCGAAAATAAGCAACCGTCCAATAACTCGGAACTTACACCCTGTGTACTGAAGTGTGGAATAGATGTGGAATTATTATCTACAAAGTATATAAAAGTGCCAGAGAGTGCATGTTTTTATCTAAATTTTAAATGCAATCATTCTTCAGAGTTGCAGCATCTATCAGCTTGTCAAATATTGCTACCGTCAGCAAAAAACAGAAGATGTTATCTCTTGTGGATAGAACTCGTATACCAAATGATCGGCAATGAAAATCTAGAGGAAAACCTAGTACAGTAAGTAAATTAACAATTTAAACATTTCTCTTTCATCCTAAAAATCAGGTTTTATCCAAATTATTGATCAGAGTTCTATTATGCTGGTTCATATTCACTGTGAATATAGGTTTGTTCTTCCTACACAATCGTGTTCCAGATTTATTTTATATTTAGGTAAATGAGTGACCTAACTGATTTGAAAAAAGGCAAATTATTAGTGCTCGAATGGCTAGGGCTCGATCACCAAAACCGCTGGACTTTTGGATTTTGGTTTTTTGAGAGCTCAAAAAACTAGAACAATCACAAAATTCGAAAAACAGGGGAAAACGTCCAACAGTTGGAAGAACTCTGATCGGCCTTCCAAATACTCTGATAGATATCGACGACCATTAAACGGCATTTTGAGGAAAAACCAGCGAACTATTGCCACTATAAGCTAGGTGAGAGCACAGTTGAATCAGCATCTGAACAATCCAGTTTCTACAAAAAATGTTCGTCGTGAGCTCCATAAAGCTGGATGCTATAATGGAAAAGCCGCCATCAGGGACTTTCTGCTTTTTTCTCGAAACGTTGAGAAGCATATTTGTCATATTGTGAAGTTTTATTGATGCCATTGTTGCCCTGTGGTAGGATGAACAGCAAAAATTTCCTGAACATTTTGGTTGACCAGGTGTGTCCAATGTGACAACTCTGTCTCCTGAAAGTTGCTGCATCTTCCAAGACGACAATGCTTCGTCCACAATGAGCATGGAATGAAGCTGGAACTCATTGATTGACTTCTCAATGATTGGATCTCAATATCATTGAGTGTTTGTGATGTATGCTCGAAATAGAAGTAAGGAATTGCTATCCTCCATCCTTCCGCCTGGAGGAGTTGGAGCAGGTTTTGATGGAAGAATGGCTTAAAATTTAGATGGAAGAATGGCTTAAAATTTAGATGGAAGAAGTCAAGAAGCTGCATAATTCCATTCCGAGACGTACTGAAGATCTATTGAAGGCCAAAATAGGGTTCAAGTTTAACAGATTCTTCAAGTTTAACAGATATTCCAATTAATTTGTCCAACCAAAGTATGTCAAAAGACTTTACAACACTCCAGTAAGTTAAGTACTGGATCGATGTAAGTGCAATAGGCTAGGGTCAGTACAAAGATATATCCAGTACAATCTAGTAAGGCAAGTACTGAGTCACTACAATCTATCTAAGCCACTCTGATTAATTGTCAACAATTTGTTTTCCTCTTCCACAGAAAAATTCCCCAACGCCGATACTTTAATGAGAGTTCTCTAAGCTCATTAAATTTATTCCATAAAGAATGATGCAAGATTTTTAAATTCAAATGAGGAGGTCTCCGTCTCAAAAAAATGGAGACACTTAAAACTTTTCCATGTTTCGTCTTGCAAAAATGGCTACCAGACTTTCAATGGGAGGAATACTCTTATATATTGTAGTAAATGTTGAAGTATTGTAAACTGTTATAAGTAAAACTTATGATATTGAGTGGTTACCACAGTTAAATAGTGCAATAATATATGAAAACTCATTTGATCGCTAAAAATATTCTCATCCGTAGTGCAATTTACTCACTTTACCCGATATCAAGAAATTAAAACCTATATAGAATACCTTGCTTTACATAGAATACCTTGCTTTACATAGAATACCTTGCTTTACATAGAATACCTTGCTTTACATAGAATACCTTGCTTTACACAGAATACCTTGCTTTACATAGAATACCTTGCTTTACATAGAATACCTTGCTTTACATAGAATACCTTGCTTTGCATAGAATACCTTGCTTTACATAGAATACCTTGCTTTACACAGAATACCTTGCTTTACATAGAATACCTTGCTTTACACAGAATACCTTGCTTTACATAGAATACCTTGCTTTACATAGAATACCTTGCTTTACATAGAATACCTTGCTTTACACAGAATACCTTGCTTTACATAGAATACCTTGCTTTACATAGAATACCTTGCTTTACACAGAATACCTTGCTTTACATAGAATACCTTGCTTTACATAGAATACCTTGCTTTACATAGAATACCTTGCTTTACACAGAATACCTTGCTTTACATAGAATACCTTGCTTTACATAGAGTACCTTGCTTTACACAGAATACCTTGCTTTACATAGAATACCTTGCTTTACATAGAATACCTTGCTTTACATAGAATACCTTGCTTTACATAGAATACCTTGCTTTACATAGAATACCTTGCTTTACATAGAATACCTTGCTTTACACAGAATACCTTGCTTTACATAGAATACCTTGCTTTACATAGAATACCTTGCTTTACACAGAATACCTTGCTTTACATAGAATACCTTGCTTTACATAGAATACCTTGCTTTACACAGAATACCTTGCTTTACATAGAATACCTTGCTTTACATAGAATACCTTGCTTTACATAGAATACCTTGCTTTGCATAGAATACCTTGCTTTACATAGAATACCTTGCTTTACATAGAATACCTTGCTTTACATAGAATACCTTGCTTTACATAGAACACATTGCTTTACATAGAATACCTTGCTTTACATAGAATACCTTGCTTTACTACAGTTTATCCAAACTTACAGATTGTATAATTCTAATGTTTCGAAACTTCTAGTAAAAGTTACAGTAGTTTCTTCAGTTTCAGTAAATAGAAAACAAAAATCCGAACTAAATTACTTACTGAAGAAAAAGAAGTAATTGTTATTATTCTGCTATAACTAATATATATATTTCATATAATGTAACTCCTTTGTCAACTTGATTTATACTTCATTTTTATTTTTAGTCCTACACAGAATTAGTAAATGTTATAAAAATATATTTTAATAGACACATAGTTTGAAACTTGATAATATTGTTATGTAATAATAATCAAATTAATCGATTAAACCAAGTGTAAATAATATTCGTAATAAGATTAAGAAACTTAAGAAATAAAAGATATCAATTTCAACAATATCTCAAAATATTCAAATACCTTTTAAGACTAGAGGATAATATAATCCTGTGATTTTAAGAACGTCGGTAATCCCTCAAAGGAAGTGAGATGAATATCTTCATCCACATTAAAGAAAGATATTTGGACACGAGTACCGTTCACACACATCGCAAATAACTAACGTCTAAAGAGGATCTTTGTAGATGATATAACAACCTTATGGAACTCGAACTCTATAACTTTTAATAAGAGAGAAAAAACTCAAACATAGCCCGATTATTTCCCTTATAACGACCTATTATTTCCGTTATAACGTCCTATTATTTCACTTATAACATCCTATTATTTCCCTTATAACGTCCTATTATTTCACTTATAACGTCCTATTATTTCCCTTATAACGTCCTATTATTTCCCTTATAACGTCCTATTATTTCACTTATAACGTCCTATCATTTCACTTATAACGTCCTATTATTTCCCTTATAACGTCCTATTATTTCACTTATGACGTCCTATTATTTTCCTTATAACGTCCTATTATTTCCCTTATAACGTCCTATTATTCCACTTATAACGTCCTATTATTTCACTTATAACGTCCTATTATTTCACTTATAACGTCCTATTATTTCCCTTATAGCGTCCTATTATCTCACTTAATATATAGTTACAAGAAATTACTATATATTATATTCTGGCGGTACCTATTCTGAAATACGGACACCCGGGATAATTCTAGAATCTGAAAACCTATTTACCGATATAGATAAGACAGGTAATGAAGTTAGGAGTATTCTCAGTCACCGAGCATCTGTTTCTTGAGTTCTGTCACCGCACAGACTTACAGACTTAAACAACTTTAAAACTTTCTGCCAAGTCTTCGAAAGCAATCAACAAATGGCGGAGGTTGTGCAGAAAAATCACCATTTTTATTTCGAGTTTGGGAGGAGTTTTGATTCGTTCTCAGGATTATTCGGAAGTTCGCTTACGCAAATTGCTTTTGATTTCTTATGTATTTTGATAATTGAGTTTATGGATAATTTCAAAGTGAGACTTAGATACAGATACCACGGAATATATTATAGATGTACACTATTAAATATAGGACGTTACGATAAAATGTTAATCTTGTCTTGAATGTATTTATTGTACTTGTAAAGAGCACATATAATCACGTGAACATGTTTCGAATGTTAGGGATTTCAGCTCAAATAAATAAATGAATAATACACATTTCTGATTGTGATTCCGATTTGGGTAGCTATTGATGTTGTTAACATCATCTATGATTTATAAAGCATATTGTCACAACCCTAGTGACAATATGCTTTATAAATCATAGAGAATATTACAGACGGAGAGAATTAAAGAGTATTGAATGGTTCTACACCAGCGGTATATAGTATTCGATACCATTTCATTTCGTCTGTGATATTCTCAAGATCTATGATTTATGAAGCATATTGTCACAGCCCTAGTTATCAGTATTCCCAGCAAAAATTGAACTTTGGTTATAATAAATAAATATGCCTAATTTAAAAATAAATAATTACGAATTTAAATCTTGAATGAGTAAGTCTCTAAACCGTAACAAGATTGAGGGAAAATCTGAAAAATGTTTTCCGATGAAGTCATCCTGAATATTATTTAATGAAAGCTTTATTCATTAAATCTTTCATTTCCTTTTAAATCATTCCTTTTTATCTCATTGCCTCTATTTTTACTTGGCATTTTTCCTTTCGATATACTTTATCCTATATCCTTTAGATATTCTTTATCCTATATCCTTTAGATATTCTTTATCCTATATCCTTTAGATATACTTTATCCTATATCCTTTAGATATTCTTTATCCTATATCCTTTAGATATTCTTTATCCTATATCCTTTAGATATTCTTTATCCTATATCCTTTAGATATTCTTTATCCTATATCCTTTAGATATTCTTTATCCTATATCCTTTAGATATTCTTTATCCTATATCCTTTAGATATTCTTTATCCTATATCCTTTAGATATTCTTTATCCAATATCCTTTAGATATTCTTTATCCTATATCCTTTAGATATTCTTCATCCTATATCCTTTAGATATTCTTTATCCTATATCCTTTAGATATTCTTCATCCTATATCCTTTAGATATTCTTTATCCTATATCCTTTAGATATTCTTTATCCTATATCCTTTAGATATTCTTTATCCTATATCCTTTAGATATTCTTTATCCTATATCCTTTAGATATTCTTTATCCTATATCCTTTAGATATTCTTTATCCTATATCCTTTAGATATTCTTTATCCTATATCCTTTAGATATTCTTTATCCTATATCCTTTAGATATTCTTTATCCTATATCCTTTAGATATTCTTTATCCAATATCCTTTAGATATTCTTTATCCTATATCCTTTAGATATTCTTTATCCTATATCCTTTAGATATTCTTTATCCTATATCCTTTAGATATTCTTTATCCAATATCCTTTAGATATTCTTTATCCTATATCCTTTAGATATTCTTTATCCTATATCCTTTAGATATTCTTTATCCTATATCCTTTAGATATTCTTTATCCTATATCCTTTAGATATTCTTTATCCTATATCCTTTAGATATTCTTTATCCTATATCCTTTAGATATTCTTTATCCAATATCCTTTAGATATTCTTTATCCTATATCCTTTAGATATTCTTCATCCTATATCCTTTAGATATTCTTTATCCTATATCCTTTAGATATTCTTTATCCTATATCCTTTAGATATTCTTTATCCTATATCCTTTAGATATTCTTTATCCTATATCCTTTAGATATTCTTTATCCTATATCCTTTAGATATTCTTTATCCTATATCCTTTAGATATTCTTTATCCTATATCCTTTAGATATTCTTTATCCTATATCCTTTAGATATTCTTTATCTATCTGAAAGGTTGGCGCAATTTGCCGGGGTGTTGGATAAGATTTATGTTGGATAGTGTAAAGATAGCGCAACTTTAATGTGGATTATTCTCTGCCTTGGATATATCGAGTCATTTATTATTATAATGCTTTTGTATACTCGATAATATAAAATCAGTTCACAATCTTCATGATTATTTTAAATATGAAAAAGTACACAATTATTATCTCAAACGTTTTACGAAATTATACATATAGAATAACTTGAATCCAGGAGTCCATGATTCGAATTCTAGCTTTTATGAGAGTTTTTGCTGAAACTTTATGTACTTTATGACTCGATGTGTCGAAAACAAACCATGGAATTACTTTATAAAATCTTTTAATAGAAAAATAAATACTATCTTATAAAAAATAATACCTTTCAATAGACTCTACTTAGTTTTCTGTTAATACCTTTTAAAACTTTAGAATTGCTTCGTGTTTGATTTTGTTATAGGAAATGTAGGTTTTATATTAATAGCTTATTCAATTGTCTTTAAAAAAAATAAACACAACGTTGGAGGTTTTTTCAGGTTGAAAACACTGTAAGACTGAAAAAAACTTTTACCGTTGTGTTTTGAATAACATCCTAATAATATGGATATCCAGTTGAGTTTCAGTCATTTCTATCGTATTCAATTTTGCACTAGAAATATTTCCGAAAAAATCAGAAACGACAGGAAGAATTTTGACTTCATTTTACGAACGTATTTTACTGAAATGAAAAACAAACTGCGATTCGAATAAACCAGAAGTTTCGAAATAAAAAGAAATTCATAGAACAAATAATAAAAGTAATAAAATTATTATACCTGCAAAAAATTCATCGTCTTAAGCTCAGTTATTTAAATTTGGTTTGAAAGTTTTAGATACGAAATAATTAATAATTGTAAAAAGTTAAGAATACCTAACTAAAAAATTTCAACCCAGGCTGTTTCATAATTATGGCTTCCTATTTCGAGTTTCTTGTTTCAAATTGTTACTTTGTACAATTTAGTTTCATTTAAAAAGACAATTTTCCCATTAAAGTGTGACTGTAAATATAAATAATACGATGTAAAAAAAGAGAGATTAATTCACCAATTACAAAGAAGTTGAACATGAATCGTTCAAAGGAGAAAATTGGAGATTGGTCAATTTAATAAACTTACTTTAAATTATTCACTTGAAGCATAGCAAAGTAGAACTGGCACTTGTAGAGCGCATACCTTCGATGCCGCTTTTAAATGACCTTGACTATCCAATATTCCGTGAGTTATAAAGATATTGACCTTGACCTTTGACCTGATCGCTCCCAAAATATACCCAAATGGTTCCTGGACCACCCACCAAATTTCAGACAATTTTGTAGAAAGTTTTTGAGTTATGCGAATATCTAGATTGCAAATATATCCGATCAACACATAACCTTCTGCAATTTTACGAAGGTAATAACAGTGTATTAACTAAATTTAACATCAAATACAAAGCTCGAACATTAATAGTCTGCTAAGCACGGATAGCTGTTCAATTACAGATCGTATTAAAGAACTATAAAAATGATATTAGAATGCGTTCTTTTTTTCGCACGTTCATCTATTTATAATAAATAACATAGGTACGCATTTTATCTAATATCCATCTCTCCGTAAAGGTGCTTTATTCTGAAGCAAATATTGGGGGAAATGTAGCGTGAATTTTGTGAGGCAGAGACCAATAAAGAAGAAACTCTTAAAGCTGGTATGTTGCTAGAGATAACATAGAGATAGAGATAACATAGAGATAGAAAAAGCATAGAGATAGAGATAGCATAGAGATAGAGATAGCATAGAGATAGAGATAGCATAGAGATAGAGATAGCATAGAGATAGAGATAGCATAGGGATAGAGATAACATAGAGATAGAGATAACATAGAGATAGAGATAACATAGAGATAGAGATAGCATAGAGATAGAGATAGCATAGAGATAGAGATAGCATAGGGATAGAGATAACATAGAGATAGAGATAACATAGAGATAGAGATAACATAGAGATAGAGATAACATAGAGATAGAGATAGCATAGAGATAGAGATAGCATAGAGATAGAGATAGCATAGAGATAGAGATAGCATAGAGATAGAGATAGCATAGAGATAGAGATAGCATAGAGATAGAGATAGCATAGGGATAGAGATAACATAGAGATAGAGATAACATAGAGATAGAGATAACATAGAGATAGAGATAGCATAGAGATAGAGATAACATAGAGATAGAGATAACATACTATAGAGAGATAGAGATAACATACTGTAGAGAGATAGAGATAACACACTGTAGAGAGATAAAGATAACATAATATAGAGATAGCATACTGTAGAGAGAGAGAAAGATAAATTACTATAGAGATATAGAGATAACATACTATAGAGAGATAACAAACCATAGAGAGATAGAGATAACAATGCTTATTTACCCCATGTACATTGTTTCCACCAAAAATATATCCACTGTCATTAAATATACTTGATTTTACATATTAATCATTCTACGATAATATGTATAATGCATTGCTATCTATCATAGATACGTTGACTAATTAATTACTATACACTGTATACACTGTACCTATTTTCAATGGCAATGGACACATTTCTAGTGGACACATTTCTAGTGGACACATTTCCAGTGGACACATTTCTAGTGGACACATTTCTAGTGGCCACATTTCAAGTGGACACATTTCCAGTGGACACACTGTACATAGCTAACAGTCGTTTACCTTTTATTTGACTTGATAGGACGGAATACCAAGTGAATTTCCGAGACTTTTCGACAGTTGAAGAGGAAGAAATTGTGTTTGTTTGGTGGGATACGAGAGAGATATTAGAAACAGTTTGGAGATGATTATAGGCTAAGGGAATGATTATAGGGATGGGAAATGATTATAGGCTAAGGAAATGATTATAGGCTAAGGGAATGATTATAAAGATGGGAAATGATTATAGGGATGGGAAATGATTATAGGGAAAGGAAATGATTATAGGCTAAGGGAATGATTATAGGCTAAGGGAATGATTATAAAGATGGGAAATGATTATAGGGATGGGAAATGATTATAGGGATGGGAAATGATTATAGGGATGGGAAATGATTATAGGGATGGGAAATGATTATATGGTAAGGAAATGATTATAGGGATTGGAAATGATTATAGGCTAAGGAAATGATTATAGGGTTAGGAAATGATTATAGGGTAAGGGAATGATTACAGGGAAAGGGAATGATTATAGGCTAAGGAAATGATTATAGGCTAAGGGAATGATTATAGGGTAAGGAAATGATTATAGGGATGGGAAATGATTATAGGGTTTGGAATTGATTATTATAGGATGGAACTTGTGTTTCCATGATTATAGGGTTGGGAAATATTATAGTTTATGGTAATTGATAGCTTTCATTAAAAATGGATGATGTTCGTATTTTTACCATATATTTTAAAATTGATATATTGTTAGTTATATTTAATATATTTTTTTAAATGTCCACTACATTTTTATTTTTGTTATTTCTCTATTCATCAGAACTAAGGTCACTGGTTATAAAACTGCAAACCATTTCAAATTTGGTTCTACAGTTTTATTATAATATGTAATTTAATTTATTCATGTGATTTTTCTTCTACCCTCTGAATTCCAAGCGAAGAAAAAGATCAAAACCCATCTGATACATCACATCCTTTTAGACATTATAAATGGCTACCTATTCCGTTACCTAAGTAACATTACTCTTAAAAACATTATGTACCTAAAAGATCATCTATATTCTATATACCTATTTATCATTAAATTTACAATAATACGAGATAAAGTTTGTCCCCGTTCTTGTTCTTCTATTGAATCTATTAGAAAATCGGACATTGATTGATGACTTGTACTGTTTCTTATATAATTAAATAGGAATCGAATACTCAATCGATTTCTTTTCTGTTAACTGTGATGTGTTGTATAACCTTAGCTCTACAAATTTAAAGCATATATAAATAATTTTAGGCTTAGAGAGGAGGGAATTTTAAAAGTTGTAAATAAATATTTAGAAACAATTCTGAAGATTGTTAATATGAATATTTGAATATTTTCATTGCAAAATGTTTATCCAAGCGAATATTTGTGTACGTTATTATAAATTGTGACTATAATGTTTACAGTTGTTCTGAAAAATTAGGTATTTTTATTACAGCTAGTATTATAACAGAATATTGAAATTCCAACAAATGTAATATTAAATAACAGGATTTTTTATTTTGTTATGTTATATTTATTTATATCTCAATTATATAGTTATTTACTCAGATAGTTTCTAACTTGCGTAATATTTGATAGTGACGAAGTATATACTCTACTGTTTTTTAATGTAAAATAAGTATGTCATATTTATGGAAAATATTATCCTATTTTCGGCGAAAGGAAAGATAGTTACCTTTGTAGTCGATAGTACAAAGAATAGGGACCTTTGTATTAGATAGTACAAAGATAGTTACCTTTGTAGTCGATAGTACAAAGAATAGGGACCTTTGTATTAGATAGTACAAAGAATAGGGACCTTTGTATTAGATAGTACAAAGATAGTTACCTTTGTAGTCGATAGTACAAAGAATAGGGACCTTTGTATTAGATAGTACAAAGAATAGGGACCTTTGTATTAGATAGTACAAAGATAGTTACCTTTGTAGTCGATAGTACAAAGAATAGGGACCTTTGTAGTCGATAGTACAAAGAATAGGGACCTTTGTATTAGATAGTACAAAGAATAGGGACCTTTGTATTAGATAGTACAAAGATAGTTACCTTTGTAGTCGATAGTACAAAGAATAGGGACCTTTGTATTAGATAGTACAAAGAATAGGGACCTTTGTATTAGATAGTACAAAGAATAGGGACCTTTGTATTAGATAGTACAAAGATAGTTACCTTTGTAGTCGATAATACAAAGAATAGGGACCTTTGTATTAGATAGTACAAAGAATAGGGACCTTTGTATTAGATAGTACAAAGATAGTTACCTTTGTAGTCGATAATACAAAGAATAGGGACCTTTGTATTAGATAGTACAAAGAATAGGGACCTTTGTATTAGATAGTACAAAGAATAGGGACCTTTGTATTAGATAGTACAAAGATAGTTACCTTTGTAGTCGATAATACAAAGAATAGGGACCTTTGTATTAGATAGTACAAAGAATAGGGACCTTTGTATTAGATAGTACAAAGAATAGGGACCTTTGTATTAGATAGTACAAAGATAGTTACCTTTGTAGTCGATAATACAAAGAATAGGGACCTTTGTATTAGATAGTACAAAGAATAGGGACCTTTGTATTAGATAGTACAAAGAATAGGGACCTTTGTATTAGATAGTACAAAGATAGTTACCTTTGTAGTCGATAATACAAAGAATAGGGACCTTTGTATTAGATAGTACAAAGAATAGGGACCTTTGTATTAGATAGTACAAAGAATAGGGACCTTTGTATTAGATAGTACAAAGATAGTTACCTTTGTAGTCGATAATACAAAGAATAGGGACCTTTGTATTAGATAGTACAAAGATAGTTACCTTTGTAGTCGATAATACAAAGAATAGGGACCATTGTAGTCGATAATACAAAGAATAGGGACCTTTGTATTAGATAGTACAAAGAATAGGGACCTTTGTATTAGATAGTACAAAGAATAGGGACCTTTGTATTAGATAGTACAAAGATAGTTACCTTTGTAGTCGATAATACAAAGAATAGGGACCTTTGTATTAGATAGTACAAAGAATAGGGACCTTTGTATTAGATAGTACAAAGAATAGGGACCTTTGTATTAGATAGTACAAAGATAGTTACCTTTGTAGTCGATAATACAAAGAATAGGGACCTTTGTATTAGATAGTACAAAGAATAGGGACCTTTGTATTAGATAGTACAAAGAATAGGGACCTTTGTATTAGATAGTACAAAGATAGTTACCTTTGTAGTCGATAATACAAAGAATAGGGACCTTTGTATTAGATAGTACAAAGAATAGGGACCTTTGTATTAGATAGTACAAAGAATAGGGACCTTTGTATTAGATAGTACAAAGATAGTTACCTTTGTAGTCGATAATACAAAGAATAGGGACCTTTGTATTAGATAGTACAAAGAATAGGGACCTTTGTATTAGATAGTACAAAGAATAGGGACCTTTGTATTAGATAGTACAAAGAATAGGGACCTTTGTATTAGATAGTACAAAGAATAGGGACCTTTGTATTAGATAGTACAAAGGATAGGTACTTCTGTTTTCAATAGTACAAAGGATAGGTACTTCTGTTTTCAATAGTACAAAGGATAGGTACTTCTGTTTTCAATAGTACAAAGGACAGTTACCTCTGTAGTCAATAGTACAAAGGACAGTTACCTCTGTAGTCAATAGTACAAAGGACAGTTACCTCTGTAGTCGATAGTACTACGAATGTTCCTAGCGACTTCAAGTGATTTTAAAGTTGAGTTTTGGTCGTGATTGGGATACTCTTCGGAAATTTGGCAACTCTGATGCTTCACTTTAAACAAACTTCATTTCCCAGGCAAGACGGATTTATTCCTGGGAAATAAAGGGAATATCCTAGGCAAGAAGGTTTTATTCCTGGGATATTAAGTGAATATCCTAGGAATAAATTACTTTCGCCTGAGGTATTCCCGTAATTTCCCAGGAATAAATCCTTCTAGCCTGGGATATTCCCTCAATATCCAAGGATTAAATCCTTCTTGCCTGGGATATTCCTATAATATCTCAGGAATAATATAATTCATAGTTTGTAAATGCTATACATTTCATAACAGTAAGAAAATGTTCAATTCGCTCATTAATTTCAATAATGGATTTTAATTAATTTCATTAATTTCAATAACGGATTCAATTTTTCACTGGACGAGTTTTTAATTTTTTTTTTCAATACATCATGAATTTAGATTCAATGAACTTTCCTTAGGTAGAAAATGTTATCAAACAATAAAATAATGCTTTAGAGGTAATAGATATGATGTACGTAATCTATATCAGAGTAATGAGATTAACGAAATAATTGAAAAAACAGTAAGCAAACAATTTCTATTCAAGAACACAGTTATATCACTCAGCAATATATAATCTTCAAAAAAGAATGTACATTCATATATAAATTGTTATATATTGTTAGCTGGTTAAGATATTCGTTTGAACCACATTTCAATTAAAATATAACAATATATTTTTTGTTATCAATAAAGTCAATCAGATTTAATTGGAAAGGGGAGGTTTTTAATTGACGTTTAATTGCTTTATAGACTTAAAAATTTGTTCTGAATCCTGTGCTGAGAGTCCGGAAATAATAAATAGTTGATATGTGAAAGAAAATACACAACGATTGGATCGATACAAGGAAGGAAGTTATGGTGGGGCCATAGAAGATTGAGAGAAAGTGTTATGGTGGGGCCATAGAAGATTAAGAGTATTCGCTCTTAATCTTCTATGGCCCCACCATAACTTTCTTACATCTCTCTTCTGCTTAAACTTATGAAATTATCATAAATAATGAATCAATAATCATTATATAACTAATGTTCTTCCTTCAAACAGTTTCAGACTATTCAATTTGTCAAATTGTTTATCATTTTATCAAGTTCTTTACATGAAAGAACAAATGTAACTTCAGCACATCAAGTTGACATCTCATTGAACTAAACCTTATGTTAACGTTATCGCAAATAAATGAACTATGATTTCAATAAACTCCATATTGCTACTTTCATTTATTGATTCCTATGCTTGAAATGCAATGTGAATTAAAACGAGAAATAATAGAATGATTTGCATAGAGAAAATCTATGTTACCTATCGTTTGATTCATTTAATTATTAATTTCATATTATACGTACAGGGTGACCCACAAAAAAGACGTGTACTCAAATTTGAATTGTTTATATAAATATTGTATTTAAAATTATATTTAAAAATAAATAAAAATTTTATATTTTGTTTACTTGTATCCATTATACCACCGTCATTGCTTCAGATTCATTATTTATCCCTATATATAATAGTTCAATTCAAAGTTGGGTACACTTTTTTGTGGGTCACCCTGAACGTATAATAGGAAATTAATAATTAAATGACACAAGCGATAGGTAACAAAGATTTTCTCTATGCATTCACTACTCATTCATGCTGGAACTATGAAGCCGATGCAAGCCATTAAAATATAACTTTTATTTGTCTAATTATACCAATTCACATCCTAATCATCTCTATTGTGACTGTAACTTCATTCACAGTCATACACAATATTCATTGTGAAGTATTTTACCTAATTAATAGTAGGTGCATCCATGATACAATTTAGCAATGAGGGGCATCCATGGGTGCATCTATCCATGTATGCATCCACCTCATTCAATGAGGTGCATCCATTTTGCAATGAGGTGCATCCTTGCTACCATTAAGCAATAAGGTGTATCCATGCTACCATTTAGCAATAAGGTGTATCCATGCTACCATTTAGCAATAAGGTGTATCCATGCTACCATTTAGTAATAAGGTGTATCCATGCTACCATTTAGCAATAAGGTGTATCCATGCTACCTTTAGCAATAAGGTGTATCCATGCTACCTTTAGCAATAAGGCGTATCCATGCTACTTTTAGCAATAAGGTGTATCCATGCTACCATTTAGCAATAAGGTGTATCCATGCTACTTTTAGCGATAAGGTGTATCCATGCTACCATTTAGCAATAAGGTGTATCCATGCTACCATTTAGCAATAAGGTGTATCCATGCTACCATTTAGCAATAAGGTGTATCCATGCTACCTTTAGCAATAAGGTGTATCCATGCTACCTTTAGCAATAAGGTGTATCCATGCTACTTTTAGCAATAAGGTGTATCCATGCTACCTTTAGCAATAAGGTGTATCCATGCTACTTTTAGCAATAAGGTGTATCCATGCTACCTTTAGCAATAAGGTGTATCCATGCTACTTTTAGCAATAAGGTGTATCCATGCTACTTTTAGCAATAAGGTGTATCCATGCTACCTTTAGCAATAAGGTGTATCCATGCTACTTTTAGCAATAAGGTGTATCCATGCTACTTTTAGCAATAAGGTGTATCCATGCTACTTTTAGCAATAAGGTGTATCCATGCTACTTTTAGCAATAAGGTGTATCCATGCTACTTTTAGCAATAAGGTGTATCCATGCTACTTTTAGCAATAAGGTGTATCCATGCTACTTTTAGCAATAAGGTGTATCCATGCTACTTTTAGCAATAAGGTGTATCCATGCTACTTTTAGCAATAAGGTGTATCCATGCTACCTTTAGCAATAAGGTGTATCCATGCTACCTTTAGCAATAAGGTGTATCCATGCTACTTTTAGCAATAAGGTGTATCCATGCTACCTTTAGCAATAAGGTGTATCCATGCTACTTTTAGCAATAAGGTGTATCCATGCTACCTTTAGCAATAAGGTGTATCCATGCTACTTTTAGCTATAAGGTGTATCCATGCTACTTTTAGCAATAAGGTGTATCCATGCTACTTTTAGCAATAAGGTGTATCCATGCTACTTTTAGC
This sequence comes from Caprella mutica, assembly GCA_947561585.1. Classification (NCBI taxonomy): domain Eukaryota; kingdom Metazoa; phylum Arthropoda; class Malacostraca; order Amphipoda; family Caprellidae; genus Caprella; species Caprella mutica. Next base: position 102,302 of record CANNZV010002263.1, read on the forward strand.
AATAAGGTGTATCCATGCTACTTTTAGCAATAAGGTGTATCCATGCTACCTTTAGCAATAAGGTGTATCCATGCTACTTTTAGCAATAAGGTGTATCCATGCTACTTTTAGCAATAAGGTGTATCCATGCTACTTTTAGCAATAAGGTGTATCCATGCTACTTTTAGCAATAAGGTGTATCCATGCTACTTTTGGCAATAAGGTGTATCCATGCTACTTTTAGCAATAAGGTGTATCCATGCTACTTTTAGCAATAAGGTGTATCCATGCTACTTTTAGCAATAAGGTGTATCCATGCTACTTTTAGCAATAAGGTGTATCCATGCTACCTTTAGCAATAAGGTGTATCCATGCTACCTTTAGCAATATGGTGTAGCCATGCTACCATTTAGCAAGACCAACTCATGATTATTTAAATTCTTCAATCCTATCTCTCCCTATTTATTCCTGTCTATTTCATTTCTGTCTATTTCATTCCTGTCTATTTCATTCCTATCTATTTCATTCCTGTCTATTTCTTTCCTATCTATTTCATTCCTGTCTATTTCTTTCCTATCTATTTCATTCCTATCTATTTCATTCCTATCTATTTCATTCCTATCTATTTCATTCCTATCTATTTCATTCCTGTCTATTTCATTCCTGTCTATTTCATTCCTATCTATTTCATTCCTATCTATTTCATTCCTGTCTATTTCATTCCTATCTATTTCATTCCTATATATTTCATTCCTGTCTATTTCATTCCTATCTATTTCATTCCTATCTATTTCATTCCTGTCTATTTCATTCCTGTCTAATTCATTCCTATCTATTTCATTCCTGTCTATTTCATTCCTATCTATTTCATTCCTATCTATTTCATTCCTGTCTATTTCATTCCTATCTATTTCATTCCTATATATTTCATTCCTGTCTATTTCATTCCTATCTATTTCATTCCTATCTATTTCATTCCTGTCTATTTCATTCCTGTCTAATTCATTCCTATCTATTTCATTCCTGTCTATTTCATTCCTATCTATTTCATTCCTGTCTATTTCATTCCTGTCTATTTCATTCCTATCTATTTCATTCTTATCTATTTCATTCCTATCTATATCATTCCTATCTATTTCATTCCTGTCTATTTCATTCCTATCTATTTCATTCCTGTCTATTTCATTCCTATCTATTTCATTCCTATCTATTTCATTCCTATCTATTTCATTCCTATCTATTTCATTCCTGTCTATTTCATTCCTATCTATTTCATTCCTGTCTATTTCATTCCTGTCTATTTCATTCCTGTCTATTTCATTCCTATCTATTACATTCCTATCTATTTCATTCCTGTCTATTTCATTCCTGTCTGTTTCATTCCTGTCTGTTCTCTTTATCGAAATAACTCGTACGTTTCTTGGTCAGAAGAACCAGTCGCTAGTGGTAGAGATTCAGAGAGAAATAACAGAAATATTTTATTTTCAACCTCAGTCCTTTCGAATAGCTTGAATAAACATTTAAATATTTAAACCATTCGGGCAGCTATATATTTAATATTAATTGAATTTATTATAAAAGGATATATGAGTAGTATATATAGATTGATGTCATATGGAATTTTGAATGGTATATGAATTACACATTTAATTAAATTAATCATTTTATGATTTTATATACTTAAAACGGTATATTATCCCATATTATATTTAATTCCATAGTATATACAATTTCATATATATTATTTCACGCTGTATATTGTTTAATATATATAATTTAGCGAGGTTTTCAATATGATTTATAATAACCAACAGTATCGACAGTTCAAATTACCCATATTAAGATGCTACCCAAGGCAAGAAAGATTATTCCTGGGAAAAATCCTTACTGCCTGGGATATTACTTTAATTTCCCAGGAATAAACCCTGAACAATAACAATTTTTCATTACAAACTTAGTAAAACATACAAACAAAGTAAAACATTAAAATGAAAGTTAAATGTATTTTAACGTATAGCGCAGGTAATTCATTTCCATGTCATTCGATATCAAAGAACATCTTTGTAATAGCATGAATAGGATGTACATAATATTGACGGTGAATTTAAATAAACAAAATATATAAAATTATTACATAGGTAAGGTGATGCAAGATGGAGATTATCAAGTAATTTCCGATTAAGCATTTTCCATATATAAAGAAAAAAATGGGTCTTGGAAATTTCGTCAATGGACAATTCGTCTAAAACTTAAAGTACTTAAACTTTGTCACTGTCCTATAAGATTTAAAAATGGTTAAAAAAGACTTAAAAATGGATATTACAACGTAACGAAAAATATAATTAACTATTTACAGATATTTCTAATATTAGAGGTTATTTAAACTCTGCGTTGAAGGTTTTTTCAGATATCAAGCTTTCGAATAGAAAGATTTCTATTCATCATCAGGAGAAGGGTGGAAAAACCTGGACCTGACAATGAATTTTATGACCAATGGTTGTATGTTGGATACCGTCTTTCTATTTAAGCTATATATCCTAAAGTTTATTAATATTAATTAACAATCTATTTAGTATTGAGATATGAGACAAAAATTAGAAAATTTGTTACTAACTTAGCTATTGCTTACTACATTAATTCTCTAGAATATTTTTACTTTCTATATATCTGTTACAAAATCAAGTGTGTTTTATCTCCTTGTTTCTATGTATGTTCTCTATTCATATTTATCTTCTCTATTCCTATACATTAATTGTTGCTATACGTGTGTCCTCTTGATCCATATGTGTGTCCTATGGATCTTAAGTGTGTCTTGTTGATCAAAAGTGTGTCCTGTAGATCTTATGTGTGTCATGTTAATCCTAAGAGTTTCCTGTAGATCTTAAGTGGGTCCTATTGATCCTAAATGTGTCCTATTGATCCTAAGTGTGTCCTGTTGATCTTATGTGTGTCTTGTTGATCCTAAGAGTTTCGTCCAGATCTTAAGTGTGTACAGTTGAACCTAAGTGTGTCCTATTGATCCTAAGTGTGTCCTATTGATCCTAAGTGTGTCCTATTGATCCTAAGTGTGTCCTATTGATCCTAAGTGTGTCCTATTGATCCTAAGTGTGTCCTATTGATCCTAAGTGTTTCCTGATGATCCTAAGTGTGTCCTATTGATCCTAAGTGTTTCCTGATGATCCTAAGTGTGTCCTGATGATCCTATGTGTGTCCTGATGATCCTATGTGTGTCCTGATGATCCTATGTGTGTCCTGATGATCCTATGTGTGTCCTGATGATCCTAAGTGTGTCCTGATGATCCTATGTGTGTCCTGATGATCCTATGTGTGTCCTGATGATCCTGTGTGTGTCCTGATGATCCTGTGTGTGTCCTGATGATCCTTAGTGTGTCCTGATGATCCTAAGTGTGTCCTGATGATCCTAAGTGTGTCCTGATGATCCTAAGTGTGTCCTGATGATCCTAAGTGTGTCCTGATGATCCTAAGTGTGTCCTGATGATCCTAAGTGTGTCCTGATGATCCTAAGAGTGTCCTGATGATCCTGAGTGTGTCCTGATGATCCTGATAATCCTGAGTGTGTCTTGATGAACTTAAGTACGCCCTGATGATCCTATTTCTATCTGACTGTAGAGGCGCGATTGAAAACGGACAACCTCTATAGTTATGTACCTATTTCTATATGGTTGTAGAGGCGCGATTGAAAACGGACAACCTCTATAGTTATGTACCTATTTCTATATGACTGTAGAGGCGCGATTGAAAACGGACAACCTCCATAGTTATGTACTTATTTCTATCTGACTGTAGAGGTGCGATTGAAAACGGACAACCTCTATG